>JAANDG010000422.1:0-132390 GCA_036852015.1 Pelodera strongyloides | reverse complement strand
CAGTTGTACTTTGTATTGTGAAGAGTAAAGATGATATGAACTCTGTTTAAGTTATTGTATTTTTATATTATGATATCATAATCATAGCATGAAATTGATATGCCTCTTATAGTCTTATGTTTAAAATTCCAGGAGCGCGCTCTGTTCCGTCGTAATGAAGTTGCCGACTCGGAAGCCACTTACCTGGCAATTTTCTTCAACAACGTTCTCTTCATCACTGTTATGCTTGTGCTCGCCTTCTTTATCCTTGCTAACCTCAACCCTCTTTTCAACTCTCTCTTCTCTGTTGCTGGAGCCGCCGGACTTGTTGCCTTCTTTTCCACCTCTAAGAACTAAGTTTGATTAGTTGATATTGTTGTCTAAAGCGGTATGATAAGTGGTTTTGAAGCGTATCCTTTATACCTGCATTCGCACGTATTATATAAAAATTTTAATGTAGTACATGGCAAATGCAGTGGTCTAGTGTGCGTTTCACGAACCATGTACAATACCGCTTTTAGTAAATCCTGCGTTGGTGATATGCTTACGAAAAGTTCTTTAGAACAATACTAGGGCAATGTCCATGTGTTTTCAATATCCTCTTGATTCTTTGCAATTCCATTAGTTGAGTATGAGATGGTATAAGCCTTGATATTGGGAGAATTTGTGGTATTCAGATGTATGATTGTGATAATAAGTTAAACAATGTATAAAATATGTATTTGTAATTTACGGTTCAGTCGTTCTTTGTTTGTTTTAGTGTAAACCTTTATCGGGATAACTGGAAAATGTCCCCACCGTTGTTATCTTTATTTTATAACTTATTGATTTTTGTTGCATAAATTGTGCTGTAAATTTGTGTGTCCTTTGTTTTATTGTGTTGACACCGGTGTAAAGTGCATTACTGGGAATATTTGTGAATGTTTTTCGAGTTTTTAGACGAGATGAGCGATGAGCAGAGCAACCCGTTTTAATAATTAACCCGAGAAGGATAATTTTGTCTAAAGATGAGAGTAAGCGGAATCGGTCAGTTCTCAGAAGCGTAATGTTCTGCTGGATTCTGTGTTATATTCGTTCAATCACTAATATTCTAAATTTGCCCCCCTCATGTGCAAATGATACGATACCCTCAACCCGTCAATGTAGGTAGATTGTAGTTCTGTTCAATTTTGAATGTATGTATTTACGATTCAATTCTACAATTCCCCCATCTCAAAGGACGTAATTTCTGAATAGTGTTCTGGATTCAATAGGTTACTAACTACGCTCAATTCGGTCTGTTCGTGACCTGATAGTGTTTGTGATTGCTCCTTTCTTATAAATATTTTTTAGTTGTGGATCAAGTCGCGCAATAAATGGAAGTTTTGGATCTCGATCCCGCTGTGACGGGCAAGCGTATCACGATTACTCCCCCATATGAAGAGGTATGATCACTGATTATTTTGAGATTCCTACGGTAATCTAGGGCTAGAGAGATTGGAAGAAACATTTCATTCTTTGTGTACAGGTGATACATTATTCAAATATTGAATGGTAGGAATATGGCAAGGGTAAAATCACAGTTTATGTGTGATGTCATGGAAAATTAAGATCATATTACTTCTTGTAGGATGAGCGTCCCGACAGTCCAAGTCTGGTTGTGGTAACTGAACAAAACGGGAAAACAAAGCAAAAACTGCAAATGGTGCGCAATGGAGCTGAACAACAGAAGGTAAGAAATTGTGCTGGTATGTTATGTTTGTGAAAGGTTCATTACTTTGGTGAGAAGAATTGACTTAGTGATTGACTCTAGTCATTCTTCATACTTTGCGTACTATCATTATCTTTCTGCGGTTGCGTTGAAGACATAAACTGGGCTAAATAAATCGTGTTTGTCACATCTGTGAAGGGGCTCAATTATATTTTCTATTTCCTTTCAGATCCACCGTATCCCAATCGTAAGTACTGCTTGGGTCGAAGTTTTGAACGTGGATAACCCCAATGAGATCTGGGTCCGTCTGCCCCACCATATCACCGATACACTTGTGATCTCGGAGCCAAGTCCTCATGGGTCAGATTTATTATTTGATATATTATGTTTGTGAGTAGTGAACGAATTTGCAGTAGTATTATCTGCTGTGTCCCAGTCCCTGGTCATAAATCAGTACGCAGAATCACGTACGAACCACCTCCGATTGGGTTTGACAGTCTCCGTGTATCCCTATGCAATTTCAATTTATATATTTGAGTGAAACATCATTGTTGCATCCCCTTAGCGTATAAACAGTTCATGCAATAAGTGAACATTTATATATTTATTCGATGATGTGACCTTACTTGTTCACATAAATGTATATAATTATTTTCATTCTTTGATTTGAGTCTGTATCTCTGTCTCTATCTATTTTCCTTTAGGAAGACTTTGGATCAATTTGTGAACGATGTGAAAGTGGGAATGTATTGTATGGCGCCACTTGAGCCGTCTACCGTAGAAGTGGAAGAGGAACGAGAAATCAGAAGACGATACGGTAGAGCACGGATCATACGGGTACGGTATTTACATATTAGTAATTGGTGGAGTACGGTAGTTGATACTCAGTGTTCTGCATTTTTGTATATTAGAATATTAGTAATTGGTGGAGTACGGTAGTTGATACTCAGTCTTCTTATTATGCATTTTTATATAAGTGCAGATGTGATATGTACGGATGTAGTGACATGCTCAATAGGGTCAATGGGGATGTGTACGTAGATTTCTATCGAGGGGGTTGGGTTCTGTAAAGGTGTTTTTATGTGATTAGTATTTTAGGTGCGTGTCTAAGAAGAAGTATTATTATTATTATTATTATTATTTATTATTATTTATTATTATTATTATTATTATTATTATTATTATTATTACACTGTTTCAGAAGTGGTGGGATTCGGTGCTTTCTGAAATGTTCGTCTATGTACTGTATATTGACGAAGGTAGACGTGAGTGGGTGAACAAGAATGCTCTCGCTGTAATGCCGGTGCGTTATTTTAGTCGTTGTTCGTATTTTTTCTGCACTTTATGATGCCTACAATTAATTGTTATACCTTATGCGTTGGTGCAGGATGTTTCATTATACATTCTATGTGAAACATCACTATTCCGTAAAACTAATTGCTATCATGTCAATAAAGTAGCGCTTGTTACACTGAATTTTGCAGCCTGACTTCTACTACCACCCTTGGCAAGCTATTCGTGTGTGTCTGGGCAGTGTGACGCCGTATATGGCAAGTTATTATTATAATTATATTGAAGTCTTTCCTTTTTCTGATGCAAACATACCACAGAATCATAAAATAATAGTAGTATTTGTTGCTTTAGGGTCCTTAGAGCACTACTACACTGATCTTGGTTAACTCGCAATGATATGTTATGTGTGTTTAGAAACATCCTGATACTGAACGCGTATGGACTCAAGAAGACATCACTGCCCTCCGCGAAATCGTCGACGAATATTTGCTATTTCGTATCAAAAAGATTGATCACACGCTAATCACGTGTAATAATAATGTTCCTGTGGTGAGTACTGTGTATTTTCGTTAATTGCTTTTAGTTTGAGGTCTAAGTAGGTTCGGGCGGTTTAATCATTTGTTCATAAGATGTGTCGATGTTCACAGTCAGTTTAATATTCGTTGTAGTTGTAGAGTCTAGTGTTTAATGTTGGTACCTCGCCCCATTATTTACCATTGGAACTAGAATACTAGAATACCATTGGAATGTTCAACTGTTTTTGGGTATTTTTAATTTTAACAGTAGTTTCACCCGATTTTGATATTGAACTGAACTGTTTTAGGTGGATATGTACGGTATCAGTGAAGGAGACGATAAAGGAACAGAAGGAGTCTGCATTGCCACACTTTTTGCAGCCAAGCGATTATTTAATGTGAGTTAATTAAATATTTGGATGCGAAGGTAATTAAATTCTCCCAAAGGACCGTAGCAGTAACACTGCGTATTAATAATAATAATAATAATAATTTAGTGACACATTATATATATATAATATATAAGTGCGCATCATATAAAATGACAATGAGAAATGAGAAGCACATGTAACGATAAGCTTGAGGTTCCTTGATAAAAATTCGGTCTGTATGTAACTGCGAGCCCGAGCTGAATACGTATTGTCATGTATGTTAGGGTTCCTGAGGTGTTATTTCTCTTCTGAAGTTTATGCATCCTTGTTTAGGTGGAAGTGCAACCCGTTTTCAACGCAGACGTCTATGAAACATTCAAAGTACAACGGAAAGATGTTGAAGTACGTGTTTACAATGTTCTTTGCTTCTGGTTAGTATTAGTGTGTGCTTATTTAATGTAAGATTACAATTGATAATTGACAGATTCAAACTTTGATGAAATGTGAGTTTGGGTTTAGTTTAGACCTGCTAGTATGTGGCAGTAATCTGGTAGGTTGTTAGTCAAGGAATGTAAGAACTTTATAATTAGTATTGTTTAGCCGATAACACTCCGTGAAGAATCTGTCTCCTTTCCGCAAGGCTGGAAAGTCGAAGAAGTGCCAGAGTGGAAGAGCAAGAATATGGATAATTCTTATGCTCCGGGCGAGACTAAAGGGTAAGGGATATTTTAAGGTATTTTTACCTGACCTCAAATATATCATCTGTTCGTTCTTCAGTGGCTGATATGACGGTAATAATATCCGATATCTTATTATATAAAAGAGTAACTGTAACTGTAGCCTAATTTGCATACCGATGTGCGTTACGGAAATGCGGAATTTTCGACAAGTGGTATAAAAAGAGTGTCGCAGCTCAATATCGAAGTATGCATATGCAATTGTTTCCTATTATGTGAATTTGTGAATTTCTTATGATATGTTTGAAGCTTTGTATATAAGTGTGCCCATGCTAAACCAATCATATTTCCATGTAAGTCGCCTCAGGCGGCGTGAGCCGACTGGTCCGATATAGTTCGTCAATACCTTGAGGAAGCATTTTTTTTCTCTGCGTTGTTGGGTTTTCCCTGAGAACTTCACATGCTTTAAGCTACCTTATCGCATTGTTGTTCAGATTTGCTTACAGTCCGGAACTCGCCGAATTCCAAGTTCCGAATGTTGATGTGGAATACCTTAACAAGCACAAGTAAGTTATACTTCGTAGCAATCTCACAGCTCGGTGTGGAGTAAACTTAAAATTATCCTTAAGTATATTAAGAGTATTATAATTGTGGGAACAGTAATGTGCTTATTATGAACGTTAAAGTTAAAAAAATGACAATTATCATTAGTTATTAAATGTACAACTTAGTACAACTGGTAGATCTCTTGAAATCGCTTTGTGTTCGTTCGAAAAACGTCTCAATTTTCTTCATTTGCGTGTTGTACATGTAGATGGCAGTGAGTAATATTCTAATGTGAACCTTTATTGTTCCTTGTTTAGCTATATAATCAACGGTACTGCAAGTTTCGTGATTCTGGGATCGCACACCGTGTCACCGTATGAATTCTATGGAATGCTGTTCCGCACTCAGGACAGCGAGGGTACGGTATTGGTTTATTTATTTGACTAGGATACTGTATATTGTATATTAGGATACTGTAGTGTAACGTCAAACAGTGTCGTGTTAATGATCATGTTGTTCTTGTTTGTTTCCCATTGTTTTGATTCCAAAGTATAACAGTATACAGTATCAGATGGGTGTATATAGGATTGTTTGCAACAGATTTGCATTTTATTTCTTTGTATTTTTACTGTTCGCTATTAAACATGAAACATCGTTTGGCTTCCATTCTATGCGGTTAGTAGTGTTGCATAAAATTTGTTGAATTGGTTGTAGGAATATAAAAGCATCTTATTAGTTTTCAGGTAACGAACTCCGGTTCCGTGATTCTTTGCGAGAAATCAACGAGATGCGTCTGGAGAAATCGCGCACACTTGATGCATTTTATTCGCACAGAGACCACCGATTTAACCTCGACGACTCGGAAGTGTAAGTCTTTGGCTATAGCTATATTAGACTGTTTTATTTTATTTGTAGTTTGCAGTGTCATCGTTCATGAGTCGTCTAATTTAGACTTAGTTGTGTTTGTGCATAGAAGAACGTAGTAGCATTGTAGGAACGTAGTAGCATTGTAGTAAAGAAGACTGCTAGAATAGTACTGTATTCATATTAAAGTAATAATCACCACAAAAAAAGTCTGTCAAAATAATTTGCTTTTGTTCAGTTGCGGTTGGATCAATGCTGGTCTTCGTGTGTATGCAATTGTCAACTGCAGTCACCGATATCCGGCACGCGCCAAGACGGGAATGTACCAGCGAGTAGAGGTGAGAGGTAGCATTTGCATGTAGCTGGGATGGGGAATCTAGCTTGAGGGCGCATTCGAGTTGGACATTTTCCGGAAAAGAAAAGGAAAAAAGTGGTTCGAGATGGATTTCACCAGAAAAGAATGCAATTGCCACGCATACACATGCAAATGATCGATTGATTTTAGTTTCAATTACGGTACAATTGCATTTTCGACAATTATTTTGCGTGTATTATTTTTTTTCTGGGTGTCCATCTCGAACCACTTTTTTCTTTTCTTTTCCGGAAAATGTCCAACTCGAATGCGCCCTGAGTACTCGCGCTATTCTTGGTCCGCAGCGACCATAAAACAAACCAAAACCATACATCTGGCCGTACCTCGTTTCAGTCAAACACGAATACCGAGGCTTTTGTTCTTTGGCCCAACCTTTCCGTTTACTGAGTGGAATCGAAAGTCGAGTTTTGGACTGTGGGTCTCATCTCTCATCTCTCATCACCAATGATTACAGTAAGCCCATTTCAGATCCTCGGAGTTGCGAAGGAGAAGGCGTGCACGTACCGCGTCCGGTTCCTCGACTCGGGTGGCATTGTGCAGGGAGTTCCGAACACGCACGTACACAGGATTTATGCCGCGTATGTTGTCTACTGTACCCTTTTGGGGAATATTGAACACATTTTGATGTTGTGGATACATCTATATACAAAAATGAACAATAATGCTGAAATTTTCGAAAAATTCATAAGTGAGGAGAATTGTTTTTATGTTCAGTGCTCAAAGCTGTACTTAAAATGGCCATATGATTAAATTTAAATTGCCGGACTAGCTCACTTGTGCACGTAGATACGAACTTTTCATGTACCAGTGGACGCTAAAAGTGATATAGATCTTTACGTATTCAGTCTCTTTTCCAGGCACTGCGAGTGGCCAAATTTTGCCGTTCAATTGTGCTTGCGAAATGTGTGTGATGCAGATCCTTCAAAAGCTGAAGCACATGTATGTTTATAATACGTTTACTTATTCTATGTATTGATGGTACATGTACATAGCCACATGGTTATATAGATGCGTAGTGTTGGGTTGAACGTAGTTTACTCTATTTGTCTATAATTGTCGTGATGCGCAATATGTTTTGTGTTTTGATCGAATTAGATATATTACTTAGAACAATGTTTGCTTCGTCAGTGTAAATAATCACACCACCTGAGTAGAAAAGGTAAGCTGAGGGCAGAGGCAGAGGTAACTTTAGTTTGATGATGGAACCCAGTGGTCACACTGTTGTACTGTTCACGCAAATGAAACCCTTTTATGGTTAGGAACTTTGTAGCTGAAAGGTGTCATGAGTAATTGTTTGTTTTCCAGCAATTTTCGACAGAAACGTTGAAGAGATTCAAGCGGGAGTTTCGCGATGATGGTCCGATTAGATTGACGGTTTCTAACGTTAAAAGTGAGTTTCGTGTTGTTTTTCTGAATTTCTGCCTACTATTGAATGAACGGTACTTGTTCACATTAGTTCACATTTGTCGTTTGCTTGTGTAACTGTAATAAGATAATACGTTATAAATTACTACGACACTTAACACTTCATTTCATTTCGTGTTTTCGTTTGATGCATTAATAGTTTCTTTATAAATAAAACAGTCCACATTAATGGTGTTGTTGTAATTGTATTAAATAGCTAGTGAAAGAATCGTGAACGCTTAAAACAGGGTAAGAGTTCCAGATAATTATTCCATTTACCCTGCATTATTATTGTTCCAGGCAATCAGACGGAGTCAGTACGCTACAGGAATGATACGGTGCCAATTTCATACGAAATGTGGAATACGATGTTTGTGATCGGAATTACGGTATGTTTAATGTTTTATTAGAACACGAATATCTGAAATCTGAATGCCTCGACTTTTCTGGCGATGCCCAAAACATGTGTCGGCAAACTACAGTATGACATATAGTGAGGATTATTGCAAGAGCCAAGGGAACAAGTCAGCACATGCATTGTATTCGACCAATCCGGACACCACGCTTCACAACGCTTTAAGTACGTGCCGTACTCAGCGTTGACTTTATGAATTACTACGTGATCTCATTTCTTTATTTTGCTTACTGTTTGGAATTTGTAGCTAAAAACTGTCCCTGTCAGGGCCGTTTGCTTTATTAGGTCTTTGGTTTGTTTATATATTTGCGTATCATTAAAACATTGTCTCCTTTAGATGTCAGCCTCCATCATCGTTTCTGGGGAGACGGACCTCCTGAAGGTAATGATTGGAGATGGGAAAGCCATTGAAGGACGACTCAAATATGATGAGACCCAGCCATTCCCGGTGGAGGAAGGAGCCGAATAATAGACTTGTCTCAAGACTTGACTATCTAAACAACTGCCAGATTAACTGTAAACGTAAACAACTCTCAGATGAACGGTATACATCACGTGGTAATCTAGCCGTCTGTGCCCAGTTAGTTCTGATCCTATATTCGCTTTACTTTCCATCTTTAATTGTTTCGCCCCGGTGTTACGTACGATTTTAAACTTTCCTTTTACGAAGATTTTTGTTTCATGATTTTGCCGTCAATTTGGTTTATATTTTTCTGGTGATCTGAACATTTCTAGTAGTTTTTGCTTTACGTTTACTCTAATGTATTGGTGGTATCTCAACGCAAAGTGAATGTCTTGTTATGTATATATTTGTATTTAACCTCTGAACGCGGTAGTTTACGAGTACCTCTGGCGGTGGCGGCTGCAATGAAGGAATGCAGAGTTTTAATCATTCCTCACACTGTACTTGGGTTAGATGTTTTCTATTCTGTTCGTAAACTATGTATTTAGTAATGAAGTACGGTAATAATTTTGATTGCTTGCCCAAATGCCCATGTGTTTTCGCGATTCTCAGCTTTACAGTTATATATTATAGTGCTTGCTTATTGCTTTTTTTTTATTCGCGTATACCGTAATCTGGATGTAGAGCCATGTTATTTATTCTCGAAATAAACCTTGAATTTTTATTTGGGTTTCTTTTTTTTGTACAGTGCTATTTATAGTATGCGGGTATGCGCTTGTGTCATTTGGGAATGCTTATTATTCAATGGGTAGACCTGTCTTGCAAAAAAAAAAGTAAATTCACAATAAGAAGGTTCAATTGGTATGCCAGGTATGCCTTTGGAAGTTTTTGTAGAATTACATCGCATGAATTCCGAAGCGTGTTATGTGGAAAAGATTCAATTTGGACTTTATTGCGTGCTAAAGAGGTTTGTGATAAGAAAGTGATATTTGGAGAGAGACTCATTTTCTTTGTATTGATTCCGAGGTTCGATGCTATTCTTTGTATTTATTTTAATCGGTTCGGCGCTGGCTGCTCCGGTAGGTTTTACCATGAATTGTTGTATAATCTTTCTTGGGCCGGTAGCACACATGTTGTAATGCTATCTGAAACAACGAATTCGTAATTTGTCTGCTCTAAAAGAAACGACATAACAATACGTCGTACATTATGCGGTTTCCAAGTATGAGGAAAATTTACAATTTACAGTGTTTTGGAACTACAAGAGAATATTTTTTTAATTTGTCATGTTATATATGCAGGTTTCGTGCAGAAGTACAGACGGAAGCACACCGAATTTTTGGGATACTTGGAAACAGGAGATTCCTCCTGTATAAACTAAATGTTAGTTATTTTCCAGGCACCGGACGGTATATTATGTGCTTCATGCCAACTCACTGCACACATTTTGAGTCAACACAGTAGAGGTAACAATATCATTTTGTTAAAATATGAACATGCGTATATTATAGTTTCATGATATGTATTTCTTGTGCTTCATATGTGATAAACCGTATAGGAAAGATAAATTAGCAGCTCTGATTGTTGGCATAGATTTTAAAGTATCACGCGAATAAGCATTTGTCAAAATTAGGAACGTAATTGAAACATCACACATTGAAACATCACAGGTTTCCCCCATAATATCGAAAAGTTCATAAGGTTTCTTGCAGCCTAACTACCATAACCCTGTTTGATATGATTTATAGGAATCAATGCAACTTCTGTCTGGAATGCTTGCAGCCGTATTCCTGAATGCAGTCAACCAATGCAACACTGTGATATTGTTGCCAAACTCACTGTTAGTTCAATTTATTTATTTTGTTGTTTTGTTGTTTTTAATGTGTTGCTAAGCTTCATAACTTGTAAACCGATTTGAACTAACTATGACTATTTGCGTAAAAAAAATTAGCTTGATTCTACAATAGTTTTGTTTCTAGTTCAGAATAAATAATAAACTACAGAAACTCGGAGATGGAAGCACTGTCCACTCGAAGACGTTGTCTAATATTCTGAAGGATTCAGCTGCCAAGTGCGCCACAGGTAATGAACACCTCTGCCGCTTTACATTTATGATGTAGCATGATAGCATCACTATATACTACAACAGAATGTTTCAGCTTAATTGCGTCACTCTCAGTTAGTGCTTACTTTCCAGTTATATTGTGTATTTGCTATGTATTGTATACAGTGTATTTCATGATCATGCAAATAAACCGCGAAGATTTCAAGTCTCTGACTGATGATTGGCAGGAATATCTTACTCTTACCTTTACCTTAGTATATTTCAGCGTATTTCCAGACTCTTCACTGGCTGTTTTCCAAGAAGTTGGCACTTCTGCGGGAGAATGCCTTCTCTGCCTTTTGGTTGAAAATCTTCTTCAATTTGTCAACAACAGTGTCAGTTATCTTTTTATCGTTTTGTAGTGGAAGATCAGCTTGAAATGTGTAAGACTGTCGCGGTGGCGCATGATTTGCTCGTAGTCCCTCTGGCGCATGTTCGTTAGTTTTCCGGAACTTATCTTGTTTACATACCCAACGTACTCCGTTGGATTAAATAGTTTGTGTGCCAAACCAATGCGGCGCTCAATTTGTGCGCTGGCTTGTAGCGGCCAGCTGGCTGTCAACGTGTCAACTGTCACTTATTGCAGATTGTCGGTGGCTGGTTAGAGGACGAAATCGAAGGTGTGCTCGACATGTTATTCATGGTAATTGCTTTAGTTTGTGAGAACTGCAAGTGTCTTCACTCAAACTTTGGAATGACACGTCGTTTCTGAAAGAATTCCTAGCAATTGTGTTCCCATGTACGAGCTATTTATAATACATGGGCATGGTTCAAACGACATTTGCTAAGAAAACCAAGTATCGCACGTTATTTCCAGGATTCAACAGTTCAGGCGGTTCTTCCGGCCATATTCCAAGGTATTTTTTTTTTTTGATTCGTAACATGTAATGTTTTTGAAACCGCCATTTTTTCCGAGCAAAATTTCTTCCTTGGTATTTTTTGGATATTGAGTCTTCCTATATTCATAGTCATAGCTCAGAATAAGTATACGTTGAAAAGCAGACGCCATATCGCTTAGATATAACTTGAGTTATATTTTTCCTTAGGACTCCGCGATTCGATGGGCGCTCTCTATGGTGCAATTGGAGGCGTGTTCGGGTGTCCGGACTTCGCTATGCTGCAGACCAACTGCGTTTAATAAATCAGGATTCCAAAACATAATCGATTACAGCGAGCCAATTTTATAAAGCTCATTTTTCATTTTAGTAAAATATTGTAAATAGTCCAATGAATGCTTTTGCTTTCATTCTTTGATCTGGAATTATTAACGGTAGACCCGTACAGGCTATTGATATATTGGATATTAACTTCGAATAGGGAAACTTTACTATGACTGCTTTTTTTACAGGACAGGTTTCTTTCGTTCAAAATGTTTGTAAGGCTTTTGCTCATTTTCCCAGTGTATTTTGTGGGAACCTAAAGTCAAATCTAATCTCCCACATTACTAAAGAGTTCCCCTTGGCGACAGAACCTGGGAAGAGGAGGGTTAGGTGTCGTGCAGACCTCCCAGGTTCTACTTCATCCATTTTGGAGACTTGCTGTGGATCCGACACATCTCTGAAACCCATTGTATTTCGCGGTCGTTTTCTTCTCTGTTGTCTCCGTGATTGAACGATCTCTCGTCTACAGTATCCAAATGAGTGATGTAACAAGAAAGTGGGAAGAAGGCCGATTCCTATCATCAATCTGCCCCACGCGAGCCGACGATCTGCGACAAATTGTAGCGCGCCTGCTCAAGAGAGGGAAAGAGAGAGAGAGAGAGAGAGAGAGAGAGACTATGATATGAGAGTAGGAGAGAGATAAAAATTTAAGCTGAGGTAGATTACTTTAGAAAAATAGGTAAGCAAGTGCTCGCAAGCATTTCGTGTTCTAAAGTATCATAATCCTTGAACAAGTTCTTTTACTTGAGACAACTTTAGATCGCTGGTAAATATTTCATTTAGAGTGCTTTTGGTATGTCTGATTGCCTTGTTTGAGACAACCAACTTGCATGCACGCGAGAAAAAATTGTGCCGTCGAGGTTGTGAAGCACGCGCGTAGATTGGAAATGTATAACGTTCATGTTTTATGTGCGAAAAAATATTGAAATTTCAATCGTAACAACAGGAAAGAAGATTACAAGGTTGTGAATCAGGTAGTAAATTCAACATTCGTTTATTACGTCACTTGCATCTATATCTTATGACAGAAATGGACAAAAATTTATCTGTCAGCGTGTTTGTTTGATTGTTCGGATTCAGTTTACTCGTGAACTGTGAAAGCTATGCCCTAGCGGGATTAAAACTTTCGAAGCCTCGGCTCTCGTTGCGCTAATGTATACGCTATTTAGTTTTGTTTAGACTAACAAGTAGACGAACTGACTGGACACCGACATCCTCTCTTTACGCGCCACGCTTATCCGACGAATGTTGCATAAACCCAATTAAACAACAACAATGAGCTCTGCCTTTTCCTACCCAAAATGGCCGAGGTGTCATCGCCGACAGTAAATCTAAATCTCTCGTGTATTTTGCGTGTGCGTTGTTGGGACCGATTTGTCTTTGAGATAATAAGGATCGTCTAAAATGTCGTGTCAATAACGTTCCCCCGAGTCTTTTTTACCTTGGGAGAGTTTGGAGTCTCCCCTTCGCCTCACAAATATATTTTGCACTAAATCTCGATGGTTATCGCGCGCACTTGGCCACTAAAACATGGAAAGATTGTTTTCCGCTAATTAATTGCTCTCCATCGATCACCGTTGCATTCTGACCTGGATTATGGTAGGATTTGAATAATTACAGAAATTAAAGTGAAAGATTAGTGGGCAGACAAAGTACGAAAGTACAGTAGGAACTGTCTGTTTTCATTATGTCATGTGCATTTGTGGGCATTTTTACGTACTGTCCACCTAAGGTTTATAAATTATGCCCTGGCTAGCGTACTCTGTTCCAAGAATACCCATCTCAGTAATTATTGAAGCCTTTTGCCGACTGTAATATCCTCCCATTGATACTATTTTTCGATGTTCCCTATTTCAATCGAATGTTGCATTTTCAGTAGTTTCCTGAGTATAACTCGCTTAGTTGTGTGGTATGTCTCCAGTTCCATTCCCCCTTTACTATGGTGCCGCTCCGTCTTGTTGCATAAGTGACCCCGAATATCTGATGGACATCAATGATAAGATCCACCCGGTAATGTAAGTATTCCATGCAAAACTCATCAATCTCACACCATTTGTAGAGGATAGTTTATTGCCCTCAAGGATATTAGACGTGATCCTGAAAAGACGTGGGATCGGATATTGATTTACGTCTTGACTGTGGAAGACACTGTTTGTTTTGCGAGGGCATATAACAAGATTCTATGAAAGATTTTAAGAATCTAACTTAAGTAAGCTTTTTCCTGACGAAACACCAAATAATCAAGGAATAGTCAAAGTTAGTGGATGGAAGGAAAGGTTTCGTTACGGGTGACCACCGAGTTTTTTTTTTAAATCCCCAAATATTGCCTGTTCTAGTTACAGAGCCGTCGATGCGTTCGACTGTCACACTGTTTTTGTAACTTTAATTAGTTGACGGCTGGTACTTCAGCCTATAATAATCTTTTAAAGCCTTTTATATATAAACGTGTTGAAACCTATCATTTCGCGGAACAAGAAACAGTGTCCGCGTTCCATATCCGTATATTTTATTTCTTGGTTATTTTTGTGTGATTGGAACTTACTTGAAACTATAGAACCGATTAGAAAGCATATCTTTGTGATAATAAAGAGACGTCGGATGATTTCGACCAAACAAGGCCCAGGGGCATCGAATTTCGAGTAACAGCGTTTATCAGTTTTGATTAGGAAGGGCATAAATTGGACGAGCCCGGGTCCGCGTCTGAAACGATTTTTGAAATACGAGAATATATTACCCCAACTCAACTCAAACTCTTCTTACTGCACTTTTCGTGCAAGAGCAATTATTTTGGGACTGACTACTTTTATTTTCTGCGGATTCATTGTTCACAAAAATTATTTCTTCCGGAAGGTCAATAAGGTAATCAATAAGGTCTTCGTAATAATCTTCTTGAGTTTTGCCTGACATGGAAATGAGAAATTAGTACAGTAGTTTGCGTGGCCCCGCCCATGAATGAGGACGCCCTGACGATTGGCATACACAGAATATTTTTGACTGTTTCAGAATTTCAAATTTTTTAATTTCTTTCTGTGTTCGGAATGTGACAAGACTATGGATTGTTTCATTCATGCCGCTCTGGCGCTGACTAATAAAAATAATCCAGCCGACTTTGTTTTTTATTTACTTTTATTTTCTCTGAAAAATTAGTTGAAGAAAAGTATGGACATAGATTGGAGAAGAGTTTTTTGCAAACACTTTACGATTCCTACAATTTCGATGCAAAACAAAGGTTGACTAGAGTTTGTATATTCCAATGCTGTTGTTGGAAATTGGAAATAGGTTTTAGTAGATTAGTAGTTGAAATACACACGTTTTCGTATAACCGTACTCATACGAAATGAGGTACTATCCCATGTAAATTCGACTACTTCGGACTTCGCGCCGCGGTGAAAATAACAGATCGATATAAGAAGTAAGTAATGTAGATAGTAGATTGGTAGAACTAATTAGTAAACCTTTCAGTCACCGCATTTTTATTTTATTTTTATTGACTCAGAAAATTTACGTCCACATGATGTTTAGCCTAAGTCGTTCGTATTTAGTAAACCTATAATTGTTTGCTTGTATTGGGCATCAAATGTCAAGTGTGCAATCTGTATGTTAATCTGGCGGAGGAGGCTGCCCACGTGAACATACCAATTCAGAAAGCGCGCCCTGTCCAAATATGTTCTAAATAACTTCTGAATGGACTGGCGAGTGCTCTCTCTCTCTCTCTTTTTCTCTTTCTTTTCTCTTTCTCTCTCTCCCTCTCTTTTCCCCTTCTCTCTCTTCTCTATTTGGTCCAGCGCTGACCCCACAACCTGGGCATTTGCTCTGAAAAGAGTCTGGCAGACCCGCAGTCATCCATACTCACAGAAGTTTACAAACTCATTCCAATACTCCCGAGTTACTGTCTGACGCTCGTCATTCCAACAGTCTCTCCACAGTCTCTGACCCCAAAAACTGTTTACCAAAGTGTTTGAGTTCAACTGGCTCGCGCGCCCTCTCGCTGGCCTGCCAAACAGAGAAGAGCGCGCTCCTGGGCGGGGAAGGGAGTATCCAAGGCCCATAACCACGTCAATCCACACACATGGGGAGACAGTACCCACGCACAATGCCTAATAAACACTGTCTGACTACTGTACTATTGTATCCCCTCACATTCAACTACTGTATCGTAATAGGCTATTTTTACCGTTAATTATTGTTGCTGCAGCATGTATAGCATGTTTTTATTGAGAAATTTGTATTTGAGGTTACATTTGGTTTGACTTCATCCTTACAAGTTCCAACAGTTTGAAGTGTCAAATGCGCGTACTTTGTCTGTAGCTTTCATCGAATTGCGTTAGCGGTTTCAATTTTCTATGTCTATATTAGAAGTTCACATAGCATGGTGATATTAAAGCAGTATTGTACCTACTTTGAGAAATTTGCATATGATACGCACATCCTATCTATGTAAATTTGGTGCCGGAAGCTTGCCGGACGGGCACCAGATTTGCATAGGATACATAGGATGTGTGTATCATATACAAATTTCGCAAACTAGGTACAATGGCTTTAACACAAAATCTTCGAAAAAGAACAGCTCAAGTTCTAAATATGCGGTTGAATATCTTTTTTATTGGACGAGTTCAGAACACCTGTCGACTATGAATGAGAAAATAAGAATAATTATTCCCATTCTACAAAGTCGTAAAAAGAGGGTAAATCCAATTTCTCCTCCTAAATGATCAATGTGCTACAGTAATCATCGGTCGTGCGTCAAAGTCGGCATGCGCGCCGGACCTCCCGCGCCGCTTATCGCGTCTTTTATAATTTATGGCGCGCGCCTTCTTTTCTCGCCCGAGTATGCACTACTGTAGTCGGGACGATCAATTTTGTAGCCGAGGCAAAGTTTTGCTTTTTTGAAAAATTGGAGAGATGTTGCCTTGCTAACGCTAACCGTTCTGGAAATTCGACGGGAAGTTAGTAAGGGAATCAATCCTTAGGAAGTTTGCCTTATTTCTCTCTAAAGTTGGAATGAACTTATATCCGTTGTGCACATCGATTCGTTTTTCTGAGCTTACGACTTATGACATGAGTTTGAGATTTCCACCTTGAGAGTTTTACTCTTCTGCCATTATGTGACCACTTGTTTTACTTGACCCGCTCTCTCTATCTCTATCCCTCTCTGTTTCTTTGTTTCTCTCTCTCTATGTCTCTCTGACAATATCTCTCTCGACTTCACAGCTTGTTCTGACCATTTAACACGCGCATACAACACAACACCGTGACTTGTTCCTAATTATGTTTCTTTCGCACCCAGGGAAAAGCTAGAGAGAGGGACTACGAGAAATAGAGAAGTAAAGGGGAAGAGAGAGAGAGAGAGAGAGAGAGTAGAAGCTGGCGCGAGAAACCTGAGAGACACAGTTGACAGTAACGACTATACCTCATCAATAACGGTGATTAACGTATCAAAATTATGTGTGCGCTATTTAACTGATTGAAAGCAGCAAGTTTGTCACATCGGGCATGATAGTATAATTAATATTCCATATTTCCCGGGTTGGCCCCCAATTTTGCGTGAATTGCTTGATCTAATCGCGTTTCGTGAGTTATCAAAACTCAGCTCTTTTGTCAGAAAAAAGTCCAAAATGACCTTAGAAACAGCCCTTTTTGTATGGAAACGTGGGCAGTTTAATGAGCACCAAACTACGCGGTCGTTCATTTATTACTTTAATTTTTGATATGAATGTTTTCGCTGTGTAGAAAATAGGATGCGGAAAATGAACTGTATCTATGTGCATCTGTATATATTATTGTGAGCGTCAGAACTCAGAACAGTTATTTCAATTTATAGCGTTATTAAAATAATACTCAATAAACGTCGTGGTGGCAGAACTTTTAAAACAATGCTTTTGCTCTACGAGTAGGGAATGTATGGATTCCGAGGCTTATCGATATATTTTGACACGTTTTTTTATTAATTTATGTGTTTTGACCAAACCTGGTCTCTCTAATATGCATGCCCTGTAAATAGAATAAATTATTCCCGGATCTAATACTTTCCCAGTTGTACTTTACTTTCCAGAGATAGAGTTGTTTATTCACCCGGTAGGAAACTGAGGTAACCGCGTAATGGTAACTTACCGAACAACTAGACTCTCTGTCAAAGCGGCATGGCATCTGGTTTCTGAAGCATATGCTATACTGCTGCATTCGCTCAAAATGGATCATGTTTTGCATATAAATTTAATCCATGTAAATTCAGTTGTCCAACACTCGTTTCACAAAATGCAATCTAGCAATAATTATGATGATTAGAGTATAGAAAAACTAAAATGAAGTTCAACTGAATAATTCATGCCATTAGCTTTTGCAAGAATTATTTGAATATTGAATATTTATTGAATATTTATTATACTCATTAAAAAGAGCGCAACGCCGTGAGAGACGATGAAAAAGAAAAATCAAAGTAGATATCATAGGTACTAGGATATAATTTCCACCAACAGTATATAGTATTTCATTTGTTCATTTCACATCTTTCCCAAACCTGCACACCTTTTTGTTTATGAAAATGACATTTTCCTTTTGGTTTCACTTGTCTTTCTATTGTTTATTGGAGGGTGTTTTAGTGGACAATCCGTACTACTAAACAACCAACCAAATGTATGGACTGGAACGGAGCGCTATTATTATTATTGTTGTGTTCCAGTAGTTGTCTACACGTACTACATGTGCATTTACAACTACAACGGATGTCCTCTTACTACGTACTGTACGTATACTGCAACTTTCCAGTAGAAGCGTGTGTTGTTTAATCACAGACAACTTTTTCACCGCTGCTTTTTACAAGATATGGTTTCTAATTGTACTCTTTTGTTTCACTCTCTTCAATGTAAACGACAATTTGCCCGGGTGGAAGCATGTATCAGGCCCGTCTGATTAGAAATTAAAAATAATGAGACTAACATAATTGTAAGATTATACTTTTTTGATTATGTCTGCAAACAGCAAACATTATACATAGGTACTTGTTTCTACTGTAAAGTATTGGTGCGTGCCGTCTTGAGGTCTGCTGCAGTCCTTTCTTTAGTATTACTGATAAGACTGTATCGTCCAGTTTTAGGGGGACAGTCCTTCTCAGTATCTCTTTATCACCGCATCAACACTCTCTTCAGGAAAAGAACTATTCAGGAACCAAAAAGGGTTTCGCCGACATTCGGAATCAGCCCCGGCAGAAGCGGTTGAATGAACGTTGACCCCTTGAAAGAGAAAAATAGATATTTATTTTCAACAAAACACAACTTTCAAAACTAAATATACCAAGGTGTTGAAAACAAGAGAATACACGGTAGAACCCAAGCAACAGTTCGCGCTTTTGGGTTGTTTATTTATGAGCTTACAGTGAGGTAGAGTGTGAGGTCTGAAGTTGTAAAATAAAAGGCTTTCTTTGCTTCTTGTAGTAAATAGTAATTGGCGGTGATCCTCTGATTTTCTCACCTCTGTTCTCTCTCCCTCTCTCTCTCTCTCTCTCTCTCTCTCTCTCTCTATTTCTCTCTCTCATACTCTCTCCCGCGTCTCTTACAAGGGATCATATTGCTAGTACCGGTACTATTGCTGGTACCAGTTGAAGTTTCGCATCCCAGGCCAGGGAATTATTATTATTATTATTATTATTATTCATAAAAAAAATTCTGGGCATTCTCCCTCTTTTCCCGTCCAAATTGAGTGTGTAGTAGTGTGGCTCCCGCCTACACCGCCTTGTTATTTCTTCCTTATCTCCAAGCGAAGGAAAAAAAGCGAAAAACTAACGATTTTCACCGAAACTCTTTCTTCTTTCATAAGCTGTTGTCCCCCCACTCATATCTATACAATAACTGTCTGTGGTCTGACGGGTTTACATTCGAACTACATTGTTAACGCAGACGTCGAAAACTTACGAAGATTAAGACTTATTGCACATAAAGCCATACCCAACATTTCCTTTTGCCATGGGTGGGCCGTCAAGCTCCCGTTGCCTCGTTTCCAATAGAGAGAGAGAGAGAGGGGATCTAACATTTTATTTTATTTCTAACTTGAAACAAGATATCTTCGATCTAGTGCAGTAGTCTTTGCATGAAAATGTGGTAATAACTTCGAATAAAATTTGCTGATTGAGAACTATTCAAATGTATTAATAACATTAAACCCTTGATTTTTGAAAAATTTATTGATTAATGGCGGCAAGAATTAGAGGTGTTGCTCATCCCAAAATTGAATTATAATATACTTTTTTCAAGAACTGTGTTTGTTGTTGTTATTTATTATTTTGAATCGCGAGTTCTAGACTTCAAGCCCGTTATTTTCTGCGGCATACTGTCAATAAACAATTATGACATAATTTATCGAACTATTCTTTTCAGATTCTGACAAAGAAACAAAGATGATATCAGAAATGGAGTGTTTCAGTGCCGAGGAACGGCTTTCAATCAAAAGGGTGCGCTTTTTCTTTTATACACATTACTGAATTACTGAAACCTCATGTCAAGTGTTGCTTGATTAGCTTTCAAGTTTTAAAACATGGAATTCACTCAAGGCGGAAGTTTCCTATGATTATATCCAGGAATAGGAACTAAACAAAGGCGCGACGCGTCGTGAGTGTGCCGCGTCGTCCTGGCACCGGAGTTTTATTACGAAATATTTTTCAGACCAATAAACCAATGATGGAAAAGAGAAGGCGTGCCCGGATCAACCAAAGTCTCGCACAATTGAAGCATATTCTGATTGAAGGGAAGCAAAATGTGAGTCATATTCAATAATTTTACATGAGTGTAAAACAATCATGACAGTGCGAGAAAACTGTTCAGTGATGGAAAACACATCGTGTATGTTAGCCAGAAGCGTCCATACAAAGTAGATTCAGTTTTCAAAATGAAGATTTTGAAAAATAATGATCATGTATTGCAGTCGCCTTCGCATTCAAAATGGGAAAAAGCCGACATTCTCGAGATGACAGTCACTTATGTGAAGAAATTATTGGCGGAGCGAGGTGAGCAATACTGTATCTT
The DNA here is from genome assembly GCA_036852015.1 of Pelodera strongyloides. Lineage (NCBI taxonomy): Eukaryota > Metazoa > Nematoda > Chromadorea > Rhabditida > Rhabditidae > Pelodera > Pelodera strongyloides. The sequence goes on along the minus strand of JAANDG010000422.1, from coordinate 111,582 downwards.
AAAGGGTCAGGCCCATTTCAAATGACCCCTATTTTTGATGAGTCCATCTGATTCTCCATGTCAAATATAGTAGGATGCAATATTTTTCTAGTTTTCAAGTACAAAATTCACACACTATGCAGCAATTTACCGTGGGCAGTCATACCCAACTATCTATCGCAGTTGGCACGCCCATTCACGCTGATTGGCCAATATCGCAATTGCCACACCCAATGGAGCATATTGCCCAATTAGCGCGAAGGGGCGTGGCAGCTGCGATAAATAGTTGGATATGACTGGCAATGGTAAACTGCTGAATACTGCGTGAATTTTGCGCTTGAAAATTAGGAAAATATCGTTACCTACTATATTTGGGATAAAGAATTAGATGGAATCATCAAAAGTAGGGGTCATTTGAAATGGGCCTGACCCTTTAACTTTGTTCGGTTGTCCTAACTACTCGGAGGCTCGACCAGCCATATAAATATAACTAAAAGATATCGCAATAGGATGGCCTACAGGATTTTGTAATCAAATTTTATTTTAAATTTATCTGAGCGCCTGCAGCAAAACACTGATTAGTCAATTCTATACGAATTACTGCTCAATCTTGCACAATATAAGAATCAATGCATCATAATTGTCATTTTAATATTCAGCTGTACTAGCTCATCACTTGCCGTCAAACAATGTGTAAATATTTAATAGTTCCTCGTTAAATTTAGTTGGCGATAAGTCATCCAGTCAAGAGTTCGTCCCTTTCCCTCTGAACACAACAAGAAACGGAAATAAATTGAAAATCGAGGTTGGTCATATTTACCGATTGATGATTGGTTTCGAAAATTATTCGGCATCCTTAATTTTTCATTGGGAATATGTTACAGCGATGTAGATTTCACACTTTCATAGAGTCTTCGCCAGACCCTTGCCGCCGGGTATTTTCCCGCCACGCTCTTGCCGCGCACCGCGTTTCATCAGTATTGAACAAGAGAGAATGCAATCCTGAATAGTTTAATTTCTTATTGTAGTGCAGTCTTAATCGTCAAGTCTAACTAAATGTATAAATAAAATGTGTTTAGTCGTCGGATGATTTGCACGGTTCTCCAGTGGATACATCCTGTTCAGTCCCATCCCCTTCATCTTCAGAAGGTACTTCAGAATGCAATGTGCCTTGTAAAAAGGCAAAGGTATGTTTTATTGTAGTTTGATTTTTTTTTCCACTTTTGTATAAAGCCGCGATTATTCATTTCATGAGACTATTGAGATGTTAACGTGTAACGTACAGGACAATGGACCAATCCAGTCTGCATTATAGCCAGACATTCTCATGGTCAGTAATACCAACAAAATTGTGAATAGGAGGGGAAAGCATATACGTATTTCAGTTGGAACCGAGTGTGAAATGCTCGATGACGTCATCGTTGCCAAGTTCTGTGGCGTCATCCACAAATACTGGTCATACTGTAGCACCTTTCGATGTGCCTGCCTGCCCTCTCCCAGTTGATCCGCTACTCTATCGTTCTAATGTCTTTTTCTCTCTCCAACAACAGTACAATCTCCTACTCGCTCGTCAGCTGGGATCTCTGCCTGCTTCTCTGACATCTCCATTGAATCCAACACTCCCTACTAATATGTCTGCTTCTCTTCCAGGAAATAGGTCCTCCTTTCTACCATACTCTATTCTCAATTCGAACACCACCCCATTTCGTTAAATATTTAATGACTTTAAAGAGATTGTCATAGAATTCAGCAATGCGTATTCCGTCAATGATAAAAACCGACAACTGCCCTCGATTTCTGTGAGCTTTTGTATCCTAGTACCGCCTCCTTCAACAACTGTAGCAACATCTTCTAATAATTTTCCTCCTTTCAATGTTTTGGTTATTCTCATAAGTTACGGTCAATTAGCCTTTTTAAAAGTTACCGGTTTTTTTCATCTCAGTCGTTTTATTGTTTTTCGGATCAGCATTAAAGTTCCATCATAAGTAGCAAATTAGCACAGGTCCTAGTTTCGTTCAATTCCCCTCCCCAATGCGTAGCGCGTGTCGGAAAACAATGCAGGTACTTCTTAATAATACGATTCGGTATTTGTTCACATACTTAGGGTATTTCTTTTTTTTTGTATCGGTGCACTCTCCTGTTTTATATGTTTTTTTGTGTGTGAATGTGATAGAATATTGAATAAAAATATCTCAAAAGATTCACGTTATTATGAATTATGAACAATGAGCAATCACAATGTGGGTAGACAAAAAGGTTGCAGTTGCTAGAAAGTTCCCAAGAGTTCCCAAGCGTTCCCGAGAGACTATAGGGAGACGAGCGGCTACACTACTACGCCAAGGACCTGCTGCCAAGCCTGCTGAGAGGACCCGACTCGACGGCTGCCCTACACCTGTGGATGTGGTCTACAGAAGTATCTACACGCGTGCCTGTCTACTGTCTATATTCCCCGTATACATCCTCGTGCTGTACATTTGTTGTTATATCCCGTTGCGATGCGTTGCACACGAGATATACGAATAGTTTATTCCAAACTCTCAACACACAAATGTATAGCACGACGATGTCGACGGGGAATGTAGACAGTAGACTAATTATCATACGACTTCGTTCGCAAAGTCATACAACATTGATCCGCACTGAAAGAAATTGAGAGGATTTCACATTCGTAAACGTATATGTTGCAGAATAACAACGCTTACAGTTTAGTGCGTAAGATAAACTATACGTCACATTGATATTAGATTGAGTACCTCATGTTGTCAGTTGAAAATCTGCAAACTCAAACTCAAACAATAGCGTTTCTTGGAAAATAAATCTTGTTCATTCTCTCTCGACACCGATACCCCAACACATACCTAAGCTAGACTCTGAAATTGGAAGTCCAGAAACATCACAATGAAGAAAAGCATCGATGAAGAGGATATGTTTGTTCTTCTCATTGAGATCTCATGCTCCTCCAGACTCCAGACTCCGGACCCTCACTCCTAACCAAGCGTGTCGACCCCATTTAAAATTAGTCAAAATCCGACCCTGTGTCGGAACATTACATGTATGAATGCCTGTGAATTTCACTATTCGTATTTCTATAATTATTTTTAAATGTTTTCCATTAGTTTAACATTTTTCTCCGATTTCCAAGTGCCCAATTATGAAAAACGCACCTGCATGTAAAGATGTTTTTGCAGTTACCGTAGTCTGCAGTGTTTTCAAAGGCAGTCTACGATATAGAAGGCAGAAAAACGTTTTGAATTTCGCATGTTTTTGTTGTTGTTGTTTTGTTGTTGTTTTCTTCTCCTTTTCTTTCCTACTTCTTTCTTTCTTACTTCGTTATTTTATTTCTTAGGTCGACTAGTAAACCCAATCAGTTATCCGTACATTGCTCTTTGAGAATTTGAGCGTTTTTTTTTACTTTCTAAGTGGGTGCTGCCGATGATGTGAACTTATATGTTTTGTTTATGTATAAGTGTGTTTATGCTTCGAAATATTATCGGCATTGTACTTATATATGTTGCAGTTGTGTTGCCATGAATTTCATCCGTCATCAGTGTTTGACGAAGCGAAGATTGGTACAATTGGCGGATGCCTCTGCTCTCTATGAGTTAGTTTCCCTTCCTTCGCGTACCAAGTTACGAACAGTCTATTCAGTAGTAGAAACAAGGAAGTGCCGCTGATTTTTATCTTTTGGAATATATAGGAGTTACCTATAAGAGTGGAGGGCTTCCTGTTTTTGCGAGACCTAAATAAATTAACAACCCACATATATTTTGTCTTTTATATTTTAATTTTAGGCACACTTTGTCGGCTTGTCTCGACTGTATAAAGGAGGACATTGATAACAAAGTTAACGGAGCCGAAATGTTATACGTGTCCGAGCCGCCTCCTTGGATTGGTGGGTGAGAGTTTAATGTTCTTATTATTGGAATTTAATCAACGGAACTGTAATGTTTGCCACGTTGGCTCTAGACCCATACATTTTTGCGCAGCCGTAACGTCTTTAGATTTGCAGCATACTCATTTTAATGATAGGTTCCCTATTTGATTGAATTCGCTCCTTTTAGTTGAAAAGGCCGAAGAAGAAAATGCGGAGAAGGAAGCTGCAGAGAAACTGATTAAGAGCAAGCCGAAAAACACAAGACCGATAAAGCGTAAGTGATTTCTAAAGGTTTGAGTAGAAAACTGCTATCCAGCTTCTGATTTTAAATCTACTATCGAGCTTCTGATTTTAAAGATTCTGTTTTTTTCTATGGCTTTGTCTCGGTTGATGTGGTACTTGTCATTGGGTTTGAATCTGGTTCTGGTACGAAAACAACTTATTAGGTTCTTATCATATGAACGTCTTACATAATAAATAGGGTTAAAAGAATATTAGTTTCATTGCTTCATCTCAGCTCTGCTCGACAGTACGCTTTCTCCCGAGGAACGACTCCGTCAAATGGTTGAAAAGGGTGGCACTGGAGAAGGACTTCTTCAAATGCACGCTGTCAGACTACTGGGAATTCCAAAGTGTGTTACATTTCCCATGCGTGATGTAAAACCCGTGAGTAGATAAATATGCTCTGTTGATTTTAGCGGAGGTTATAATTTCCGTGCTTTAAAGCGAAATGCTAGCCCCTTTGGAAAATTTGCATATGATAAGCAAATCCTATGTATCCTATGCTAATTCTGTACGATCGTCCACGGCAATCGTACAAAATTAGCATAGGATACATAGGATTTGCTTATCATATGCAAATTTTCCAAAGAGGCTAGCATTTCGCTTTAATTTGGAGATGGTCCGATGGTTAATCGAGGGTCGAAACGTAATCTCTCTGTGTGCATGTCTCGGTGTCGGTGAAAACATAAAGTGGCAATAACATAGCCTCCCTCCTGTTGGTCAAAGCCAATCCCAAGATGGTTGGTGCGTAATTTTACGCACTGATTTACGTACAGGTTTAGCGACGGAATCTCCTAAACAGACATTAACTATAGTCTAGTCTAGCACATATATTTACAATGCGATGGTCTGAACTGACCTGCGCAGATAGTTGATAGGATTTGACTCATTTGCCGCAGCGCTACGCGCTTACGCCTTATGCCTGTTCTCTCAAAATAACTGTTGTACCAGCGTACCACTCTGCTTTCTGTTTGTGGAATCATGAATTCCGCTTTACGGGGTCACGGGCTAAGTTCCAAAAACGCAAAAACTTGCCGAATTAGAATTTACGTTTACATTTTGGAAACATTTAGAATTTATATTGATGTGTATTTCAGACATGAAGCTCTTCTCAAAGTGAAACAGTTAATCCGTGAGGTCAAAGAAGCGAAGAAAAAGAAACCCGATTCACAACAGTGCGTTTTATTATTACTTTTCTTTCTTTCTAGTCGTAGTTTGTTGTTCATTCCAAGCTTTCCGGTCAGCGCATATTTATAGTACTTTCTGGCAGGCTCAGTATTTATCTATTGGCTATTTCTATTTCTCACACATCAGCCTTATTCCTAAATTCCTATACGAAAAGCAGGACTGACCTTTTCAGATAATATTGTTTGATTTTTACCGCGCTTTGCTCGTGTTATATGTTAAAGATTTCTTTGAAATCTGCTACTTCCAGGAATGTGCAAAAAGCCTCCGTAACATCGCCTAAGAAGAAAGAGAAAGAAGTACCTAGCGCCGCTAGCGCGTCGGTTTCAGAAACCCCACAAAAAGAAGCCAGCTCTCATCATCACGAAGAGGAAAAGACGGTTATTGTAAGTTTTTTAATAACAAATCATTAACTCAATAATAACATGTTAATAGCAGTTTTTTTTAAATAAAGTTGCTCCGAAGTAGAGACTTGAGCATATAACCATTTTTATATGGTTTCTATGGTTTCGTATAGTATTCATGGGTTCCATGTCCGCACTAGGACAGCAGCAGCTTCCTTTACTCTCGAAGGCATATTTATGCGTGAATGTGTAAAATGGTCACAGTATTCTTGAGCATAGTATTCTTGAGCATATCACCTAAGCATGGATCTGGATCCGGTCTTCTTTTAATTTAGGAGAAATCGAATATTTGCTGGACACCTCAACTGACACAGATCTTTTGCCCTCACAAACAATCGATGATGAAGTGTGCAGATCAGAAAAGGTGGCGTTGGATTTGTAGTTTGTACTCCTATTATATGTATTGTCTGTTATCATCGCTGTTATTTATCGAGTTTTTTTTGTATGTGAAATGGTTGATGGTGTTAGTTCGCCGATGTGTCACGCTGTAAGGCTAAGATAAGTTGCTATAGCTCTGACACCGTCCTGTCAATTTTTTTATGGGAAATTTGTTAAATTAGATAAATCGAGAAGTAAAGTAATAATTAACCTTTAACTGTTGATAGTATAGATACACCGCTATTGTGTGCAATATCGGAAGCGAAGCCGCGACTACCAGACACGCGGACAACCTTGCAGAGATGAAGGTGATTTTTGGAGGTTTTCTTTCTTGAATTCTAATTCTACCTATAGTTTCCCGTATTTACAGGGCATGGTATATGCATAATATTAATATGTGCATGCTCTAGGCGTAAGTTAAGTTGCTATAACTTTGAACCTCTCACAAGCACTCTTCTGCATTGTATCGTTTTTGTTTGTGCATTGGAATGAGAATTCTCCCTTCTTCATTCTTCATTATATTTCTTACCAGTCGGCTCACGCCGCCTGAGGCGACTTACATGGAAATATGATTGGTTTAGCATCGGCATACTTATATACAAAGTTTCAAACGTATCATATGAAATTCACATAATAAGAAACAATTGCATATGCATACTTCGATATTGAGCTGCGACACTCTTTATTACCATTTGTCGAAAATTTCAATTTCGTAACGCACATCGGTATGCAAATTAGGCTACAGTTACTCTTTTATATAATAAGATATTTCAGGCGTGGGATAAGAAAATGGAGCCGGAGCGGGTTGAGTATGCTCAAGAAGTGGAGTTGATGATGCAGAAGATGAAAAAGTGTCCGTGGGACAGTGTGCAACTGAAGCATGCCCGATTGGTTCTGGTGAGTATGTTTTTTTATAAAGTTTGGTTTTTGGTTGCGAGTTTCCTATGCGACATGTTGGGGCTTACCCCATCCAGCAGTATCATAGTTTAGCCCATGCCAGTACCTAAACGAGTAAACACGAGTGCAGTGTTGTTCTCAGAGCGAATGTGATGCTTACAGCGAAATACCGGCTGTTTTTTTTACTTTGCATAAGCTGCATAAGAATACTGTTGCACTCGATGTGTTTCAAGCACCGACCGGTATCTTGCTTTGTTTATACCCTGAAATGTCACTCTATGTCGTCTGTCGTCTTAGTCGTTTATACCGATCTCATCTGTTTTTGTGACTTCGGACGAGATATCCTTGGAATTCGCTTTCAGCCATGTAATAAATATAACTTCAGAATCGTTGGCGGCAGCGTGGTCAGCATCTCCGTGCACTCAAGTTCTCACACTCGGCCGTTTGTCAAATAGACTGGGAAAGAGGTGCGATGGAGCCTGATTTGGCTCAACTGCCTACTGTAACTTCCATTCTTTCCACGCCAGTGCAGATTCCGAGATTAGTGGTCAGTTGGATTTTTTATCATTTATATGTTTTGTGAATTATTTTGGTTTTGTTTCTCTTCTCTCTAAGCCGATAATTCCCGATGTATAATTCGGTATTGTAAATGGGGAATGGAGGAAGATGAAGATATGGATATGGTGATGATTTGTTTTTACCGTTAGTTCTATATTTGCTGGTAATTCTAGATGCCGTGTGTAAAAACTCGAGATCTTGCTTCACTGAACCCTCAGAAATTGAGAGATTTACCTCCGTCGAATGTGAAACTTCTGGAACAGGATGAGGTTAGATTTGAGCTTATTTTTTTTGGTTGAGCAGTTGAGCTGAAACACTAAAATTGACACTTTTTTGGCCTTTCCCGAGTCTTTGCTAATTATTCCACTTTATTCCACTAACATATGTGGTTATTGCTTTGAAATTGATTTTGTTTAGTTTGTTTGAATTGCAGGCTATTCCCGTTTTGGCTTCTTCGTCCGGCTGTCCTTTGGCAATTGCTTCTTCTGCTTTAAAAGCGTTAATCACTGAAGACTGCGAGTCTCAACATTCGTACGCTATTCCGGTTTCTGTCGTGGAAACGTATGGGAGTGAAGGTATGTGCGTTTGCGTTTTTTGACAATTCTGTTAAGTTGCAAGTATTCCCTTGCACTTCCCCAACCCACCACCGAGTCGAGTTTAAAATATTTCCGTCACTGTGCTACTCGAAATTGTTAAAAGAGAAAAAAAGTGGATTTTATCCACTATTGGCCATAATGCGATGTGTTTACAGGTGCTATATAGAAGGCAAAGAATGTTGAATGTAGTGCTGTCGATGCGTTGGTTTTCAGTAAATATTTGTAGTAATGTTTCTGAAATTGTATGTGGGTGCCTGGTTTACGTTGCATATTTATTTAGGTCGACAGAAGATTTGTTACGTGGAAAAGCCGTTACCGTACGGAAAGATTGCGAATGCTCGCCTGATGAAGGTCTATACAAAGATGCTGTTGAAGGCGACCTTCTTTCGCTACAGTACAGTACCACAGGTAGAGTTATAGTTTGTGTTTGAGTTGAAGTTAAATAACAAGTCGAACACTTACAACATTATTTGCTTCAAGTTGTCCACATCAAGACCAGTTATGCTGGTAAATGTCTGGGTTGATCAAAGCTGGATTCAGTTTGTCTATGCTCTTTTTTCGGTCTTATCCTTGCTACTTACGTGAATTGTCTTCATTGAGCAGCTTACAAAAAAACATTTGGTATGTTAAGTATTACTTCTCTTTTTTTCCAGCCGAAGCGTGGCGGTGGTGCTCCATTTGGTGCCTCTGTACCCAATGCTGCTGACTCGACCAAGTCGACACAGTTCACACCAAACCTTGTGAACGATAGTTTGAGCGACCCTGTGGAGGATAAAGGGTGCGTATGTTTATGTTCGTTCAACGGTTTATCGATTTTCGTCGTTCAGTGGAACAAAAAGTGCTTAGCAAAGTTTGGTGAACCTGTGAATACATATGCTCAGCGTGAAACATATGTAGGGCCTGAAGGCTGAACTCAGTGACAAAGACCAGTTATTGTTGGTGTGAATTTGATTTTCTATGACTGTATTAATTTATTAATTTCAGCGCAGATGTTCCAATGTCGTCCCTCGAGTCTTTGCTTGACCAGTGTGCAACTGCCGCGTCCACCTCACAAACGTGTATTGAGGATACACCTTTGGGAGAGACGAACCGACAGTATACAGTAATGAGACTCGGACAGAATTCAATGCCTATCCTAGTAAGTTGGCTGAAAGCGATTAGTTTCTATCGATTAGATGTTGGGTTGGGTGGAAAGAAATCGATACCATTTCCCACAAAAGTAATTGTCACCGGTCTCGTGTCGACAAAGGGACAAAGCAAGTGGACAAGTAAAGCATTATAGGTTCAGACTTAGAGATTATCAGGCTGGGGTGTTGATGTCGGATGTCCCACTAACGGGTGAACGTGTTTGTGATACCTGTTTGTTCCCATGTTCCCTTTCATTATGCTAATTCTTCCTCCCACAGGTGGTAAGCAATGGAGGAGTCCGACATCCAAATCAGTCTGTGGTCACAGTCGATACCAAGTTGGAATTCCTTCCCAATTGTGGAGCACTGGTAAGTGAACGGCTTTCCTTTCCTTTACATTGTCTTCAAATGTGAATTCATAGTTACCCATGACATGCCATATTTGTTGCAGTTTATCATTGTTCGCTGTGTTGTACTCTATATTCTGATGTTCTGATATTTTGATTCCTACCGGGACGATATTCTGATGAGTTCGGACTGTTCAGTGATGGTTATGGTTAGTGACGAGCGTCTCCTCAGAGAGAACACTCCATTTGCTTTTTCAAATTTCGTTGCAGCTGAGTTGTTCTTTTTGTTGCAGAAAATGTGCGACGAAGAATGGTTGCAAAGCTACATGAAGTACCTTGTACACGGCGCGAGAGATCATATTGTATTCAGGTCTCACTATTGGTACGTTGTTGCAGTGTCGCCTAGCCCTTTTTGGTTCTTCTTATTGTTTCTTATATAAAAATCGCAAAAGTGCATTTTTTGACTAGATACTGTCACGTTGTTATTTATAATATACGTAGATAGTATGATGATCGGTGGAGTTTATGTTTTTTTTTGCATGCAATTCAGTCTTACATTCCAGGGAACCAATACTTCTAATGAAAGAGCATATGCGCGGAAAGATGCAAGCATTCGTTGATTTGCATACAAAGGAGAAGTCTGGACTGTGGGTTTCTCGTTTCTCTCTGTTTTTAAACGATAAATAACTGACATTACTGTATTTTCGTAAGCTTAGGTTTTGGCATCAGGTTGAAAGTTTTCTTCAGAGAAATCGAGCGACAATTCAAGCTAATTCCTCGTGGTGGAATTTATTTTGGGTCTTTTTGTTGCTAATTGTTGTATTGGTTCGCTGTTTATTGCTAATGTTAACTCTTAATAGTACTTGTTCAGTTTGTGTGCCCGTACTCGACGTGTCTCCAATCTGGTTGATGAGTTGATCTCGCTAATGCCCGGCAATTATCTGATTGTAAAAGAGGGAAACGCACATTCACTGAGGATTCTACCACATTCGACTGATGCAGAAGAGTGAGATTTTCTTGGATTTGCTTGGATGTTGAAATGACGGGGAACTGTCGTTCAGGTACCTATAGCTGGAGTTGTTGAGATTGTTCTTAAAATGACCTGACCTGACATGACCTGAATTGACTTGAAAAGAAATTGAAAGTTCTTGAAATCTTGAAATGACGGGGAACTGTAGATACCTTGGAGTTGTTGAGATTATCACAGTGTGATTCCATTCCTTTGCACTGGATGATCAATACACGGCTAGCTCAATCGCTCAGTGCGTTGCCTCATGGAGCGCACGTACCAATTTACGAAAGAGTTACTATTCGTAATCTTCACTGCATTTGGGACTTTGTGATCTGTGTGTTTTTGTTTTCTCTTGCGATAATATCACAACACTGATTATTGTAGAGAGACGATCAATATCCGTGATCTGCTTTCCACAATGGATAATGGAGGGAGATTGCCTCCGAAAGGTGAATATTATCATGGACTCGATCCTCATCGAGTACTGCAGGTCAGTCATATTATTGTACAGAATTCGTGGGTTCTTGTCATCTAAAAGAATAATTCGTTTGCTCTCAAAATACTGGGTGTAATTTGTATGCGCATCTATTTTTGGTGATATTTCATTAGACGCTAGTAGTTTGGGGTTGACTCTTTTGAGTGGGGTTGAGAAATGTGGCCATCTAGAATAAAAACCCTTTTCAGTGGCAATCGATGATGGGTCGTGCCCCGTGCACTTTCCTCCCCCCTGACCATCCAACAGTGAAGTTCCTCAAGGCGAAGTGGAGAAGTTCACCATCAAAAAGACCGGGGAAAGCTCAGAGAAAGGGAGGACAAGAACGGGCACAGACTGCGGGACAAACACGTTCGTTTTTTATCTTGTGCCGTGGTTTTATAGTGACTATGAACTGAACATATGATTAAATTGGAGTCTGATTCTGACTGTGAGATATGTGCAGTGTTTGAACGTACGTACACGTGCTCAAGCGGTTGACTTTGGACAGTTTGGACTTAATTGGACAATGCGCAACCAACAGATCTAAAAAAATTGTTTTCTATTGTGATCGCACTTTTTTCAGAAGGGAACTCCAGTCCCAACAAATCGTTCCAAGGTGTAAAAAAGAGAAAAAGGAGTAGAGGAAAAGGAAAGGGGAACAACAAACAAAGCGATGGACACACCTAAGATACGAATAGTCCCTCGAAGAGTCCAGTGTTTACTTGTTGATTTTAATCGAATAAAGGTTTTATCCGAGAGACGATTGGTATCTTGCTTTCTGATTGAGGCAATTACATTGGCAGCTTCATCTTAAATTGCTATCCCGATTCCGAATACCAGTTGTTAGTTGCTGTGCATTGGTTGTTTTCTTTTTCCTATTGTTCCGTTATTCCGGGATGAGACTGACAATATAGTGTGTGGATGAAGCAAGTCTCAGCACGACATGGGGGTCGCTGTCCCTACGTTCTCTACGGCATATTCGCGGCGGCTATAGGGCGGCTGTTTAGGCGGCTATTCGGCGACAAGAGAAGTCTGAAGGCGCGACAATCATTGAAGGCGGGGCGAACTCGCCGGATAGCCGCCGAATAGCCGCCGGACACTCTCTCGGCGAGGAGGGTCCAGAGAAAAATACCTTTCTTCCGAAAAAAAATATATAAGCGATAAAAAAATGAAATTGACCACATGCCCGAAGTCACGCTTTACAAAATTGTATCGACACACACAGTATGGTGTTAAGGTCTCGTCTCGGGGTTAGTGCTAACCTCAAACTTGGGTAATTAAACCGACTGAGACCACGCATTCCGCTCTCAAAAGAGAAATGTGAGTCGTATCGCTCGTGTGTGCACAAAACCCCGATAGCCGCTGAATAGCCGCCGGATAGCCGCCGCATTTCCGTCTGAAACAAGCAAGTTCGCAGCGGCTATCGGGCGGCTATCTGATAGCCGCCGCATTTTCGCCAGTTATGGCGAGTTCGCGGCAGGTTTATCCTCGCCGAATAGCCGCCACTTTTGCGGAGCGAACTTGCCAAGGCCCAGATAGCCGCCGCGAACATGCCGTCAATCATCAGAGCATGTATACATTTTAGTCCAAATAAAATAGTTCATTTTAAAATAGTTCGTTAATGCATTGCTAGTGATGTTTTTTTCTGGAGATCTACTATTATGAATATTTGCAACTCTTTGAATAATCAAGACTGTTTTGTGTATTGGCATTGTATTGTGGATTGGTATTATATTGTGCGTGTATCGTGGTTCCTCAATTTCTCATTCCTATAATGGCTTCTGACTGTGCATTCCTGTTGAATTTTCCTGTTGAAAAAAAACTGAATACATGGTGGATACATGTTTCCACAAGGTTTTCTGGTTGAAGAAAACAATGTGGAAAGATCAGTTTCAACTGAAATACACCTTCCCACAAGGTTTTTCCGTACAAAACCTTGTGGCAAGATCAGTTTCAACTGAAATACACCTTCCTTTTCGGTACAAAATCTCGTGGCAAGATCAGTTTCAACTGAAAAACACTTTCCCACAAGGTTTTTCGGTACAAAAGCTTGTGGCAAGATCAGTTTCAACTGAAATACACCTTCCCACAAGGTTTTTCGGTACAAAAGCTTGTGAAGATCAGTTTCAGCTGAAATACACTTTTCCACAAGGTGTTTCCGTACAAAATATTGTGGCAAGATCAGTTTCGACTGAAATACACCTTCCCACAAGGTTTTTCTGTACAAAAGCTTGTGGCAAGGTCAGTTTCAACTGAAATACACCTTCCCACAAGGTTTTTCGGTAAGCTTGTGGCAAGGTCAGTTTCAACTGAAATACACCTTCCCACAAGGGTTTTCGGTACAAAAGCTTGTGGCAAGGTCAGTTTCAACTGAAATACACCTTTCTTTCGAAGCTGAAATTCGAAACACGCTGGCAATTTGGTGGTCCGAGGAAGCGTTGGGATGGTGAATAATAGTTTTATCCTCTCATTTCGCGTGAAAGGATTTTCTTGCAATAGTCTTGAATCGGCCGCCAAGGTAACACATAAAGCACACACATTCAACAATACAAGTAATAAGACACAATGCACAACCCTAATAAATTTATTCAAACGAGTAAAGCAATAACAAAACGCAAACGAAGTAAACGAGTAAATGCGTATAAAGCCATAACAGCTAGGTGAGTGGAAAGTTTACAAGCAGTTACTGGGTTATGTTGTTATTATATTTGGTTTAGAATGTTGTTACGTAAGTGAGTTGAATCCTCGAGAGGAAGATATACATATAGTGTGATAAAGAGAGAGATAGACACACAAACATTCGGAGAGAGAGAGATTTCCACAAAGAGAGTGAGAGAGTTCCCAAAAGAGAGAGAGAGAGAGATCCAAGTAGAGAATATTCAGGATAAAGCCCCATCATTTCCCCTTCTATGCTATGTCTATAAACCCCAATTACCTACATCTACCACAAGCGGACAGAAGACTTGTGAAATGCTACCTCCCCAAGGAACTTACTACCTAATTATCCATCAATTGGCCACTAATGACCCTCCAAACTGACCGTCCTTCGCCGCCGCGTGGGTTCTCGCTTCCCGAATTCTCCCGACATAGCCACACTGTCCTGCCGCTTTTCACTCCCGCCCCGGTCGCCAGTGAGTCCGGTGTTGTGCTACCGACCCTCGCCAGAGTCGGGCCGGCACCGAGCACGCCTCCGGGCAAGAACCCGGCCCACTTACCCGGTCCTTCAAGCCAGGCGCCTTTCAGGAGGTTCTCCTGACCCAGGCCACCTCCCGTCGGGGATATGCTCATTTTATTTTGGCGGTCATCGTTGTTTGGGACTTACCTGGAAACACACTAGTCCATAGTGTGCGTCCTTGATCGGTCGTTACGCTCGATGCCAGGTTGTTGAACAAGTAGCCGACATCCTCAGCGATTGTTGAGTGAATTCTGAAAAGGGAGTCTATATAAATATACTGGAGAAAGAGATCAATTGAACAATACATATATGTACTTAATTTCGTAAATAATTCGACAACATTTCAACAATAGCAACGGACACACAATTTAACAATTTAGTAGTCGCCATCGCATAAATTCTATGTGTGTCCAGCGAAATTCAGGCGCTAATATATCAAGCGGCGAAGGGTAGGCGCGTTGCTGTACGAAATGGGTGAATTGATGCAGAAACAGAGAAAGGGGTGCGCGAATGCGACAAAAATTGTGATAAATGTACGAACCAACCTTATGTTCGAAGAATGTTCTTCTTTGTCCAGTGTTCATCCTCAAATCACGCTACGGAAGATCACCTGCAATCAAGAATTGTTCAGTTTTGATTTATATTATATTCAAAATCAAACAGTGACACGTGACGCCAATATTTGGTGCACCGGGGTGCGACAAACGGTGTGCAATTAGTATGCACGCTTGTAGCTCACTTTTCGGTGCGGCAAAGTGCGCATTCGCAATCAGCACACTTGTAGCACACTTTCGGTGCGGCAAGTGCGCATGTTCATGCAGCACACTTGTGGCACACTCTTCGATGCGGCAAGCGCGCGCATAGTACACTTTCGTGCGCCTCTTCGGGGCAGGACGCTTACACTGTAAACTAGCATGTATGAAATGATTGTAAGAAATCGCAATTCCAAAAGAAAATTCAGTGGTATCATATATTCCTTGAATTGACAAACAAACCTTGTAGTAAATCATCGTTGTTCTCGTAAGATTGAATTCCTTTCCAGTCCTTCGCCCGAAGTCCTCGCAGTACCGAAGAACGTCTGAAATGGGAATAATGATTAGAAAAACAGTCATTTTAGTTCCGATTTAGTTGATTCAAGGTCAGCAAGGTAACAAGCAATATACACTAACCAAGTCGAACACATACAAATAAATAATAGTAAGTAAAAACTGGTTGAAAATTACCTGAAGAGATATTAGTCGTATTCGCAGGCCAACTAAATTTGCATGTTTTCTTGTACGCTAATTTAGTCATGGTATGCTAATTTTGCGGACATGACTATGTTAGTCTGCGTAGTGTGAGGAATACGAATATACGTTTCATCAGTAATACATAAGCGACTGCCCCGGAAAGACGAGAAGGTTTTTATTTTATTTTCGGAAGAACCGTGACATAATGGGATACCAATCTACGGCCATTTTAGCCATACTTGGAAGCAAAAATCGGCAATTTTGCCATACATCGAGACCCCATAAGGGTAGGAGTTTAGCAAACTTTTCAAAAAAAAACGTGCTTTCATGTATTTGCCATTACCGTAATCACTCCACACAAATATACACCAATGTTTACCGATACAAACAAACATGCCGATAATCTGGGAAGGATAAAAGTAGACCTTAAACAAGGGTCAGGCCCATTTCAAGTGACCCCTATTTTTCATGATTCCACCTGATTCTTCATGTCAAATATAGTAGGATCGAATATTTTTAAGCGCAAACGCAGTATCCAGAAATTTACCATACCCAGTCATTTTCAACTATATATCGCATTTGTCACGCCTCTTTGCGTTAAAGGCGGACGCGGTCACCGTTTTGACCCTTGTGTATACTTTGTGTTCTTATTAACTGCACCGTATGAAAAACATAGTGTTGGAAAAAATCCGACGAAAAACGCTGTTTTCAGCGAGAAATTCATTGATTAAAAAAGTTGCGTCCGCCCCAAGGTCCACAGTTAGCCATAGAAAACCAAATGTTATAATGCCCGCGAGGTATTCGACCGATTAATTAGTGGAATAACGTTCGTCGAGTCATTATCAGCACGGCCATATGCTGGACAATTACTAGGGTTATGGTGTGTATTGGTTCGAGGACACAATTTTTAGTCATCATTTTACTCGCTGTTGCCGCATTTCGTGCAAAACATTTTCCCAACACTATGCGTTATAGATTATGAAGATAATAAAAACACAAAGTATACATAAGGGCCAAAACGGTGACCGCGTCCCTTTAATTGGACAATATGCTATATTGGGCGTGGCAATTGCGATATTTGCCAATCAGTACGAATGTGCGTGAATTTTGATCTTGAAAATTAGAAAAATATTGTATCATACTATATTTGAAATGGAGAATCATATGGAATCATCAAAAATGGGGAACACTTGAAATGGGCCTGACCCTTTAAATTGTCTCTAGAAATAGTTTTGATCTCTCTTATTACGTCAATAGAGAACGATGTTGGTGTGGCTATTTGCCGTATCCGGCCAATTTGTTTCGTTTTTTTTTTTAAAGCTTTGCTTGTTTTCCACAACCCACACAAGTTTACCCGAATACTTGACGCACAATACCAAAGAGCTTTGACGAAGAAAAACACTAGAAACAGCAAAGAAACCTGGCAGAGGAATCGAACCTGCGTCGTATGGTCAGACCAACACCCCTACCGCTTGCGCTAAAAGAATCTTATCTCTGTGCAGTTTTATAACCAATATCGCGAAAGCGCTGCATTAAAATTCACCTAGTTTTACAAAAGTTTGGCATAATATATACTTTTCTGCCAAACTTTTATAAAACCAAGTGTGATTTATTGAATCGCTTTCGCGATACGCAACAGGATGCACTCGCCTCTCCTCTTTTTGCAATTGTCTCTTGGTCGCTGCAAAAAATAACCGAAGACTTGATTTTCATGGAATTCGCTTAATTATATGTCAATCCATAGTGTTATCGAAGCTGAATAGAATATTATCTACTTTGTTTGCAGTTCTCAAGCCAGGAATTATTGTACATTGAAAGAGTTGTGCAAATCTTTCGGTAGGTCGGTAGGTGCACGGATGAGTATTGGCATTACAGATCCAATGTCGAAGGATTCTGAAACAACCTTTTCTAATTCAAAGTTTCCCTATGCCCTAGAATGTAAATATATAGAATATTAGTGCACTGTGAAGCTATACTATATTATATAGTGCTATGTTATATTGCATAGTATTATTATATGGTAAATATATAGTTCATAGTGCGATATGAAGCTTGCAAATTTTTGTGTTTCCTTTCCCAGAACCAGAAAACATTGTGGCAATATGTATTTCAGTTAAAGCAAATATGTAGGCACTCAAAATGAGCAAAAAAAAAGCGAAACTAGCGTTTCCATACCAGACGTTAATTTAAATAGGCGACTGAATATGTAAATACGAAATTGGAATGCGCTGCATCTTGAATCTTGCTATTTGCCGATTTAAACTGAAATTTATTCAATCGGACCCAAATTTATGCAAGGGTTCCGAATTAGCGTTTACTATGGAAAAGGCGAGCT
Organism: Pelodera strongyloides; assembly: GCA_036852015.1. Lineage (NCBI taxonomy): Eukaryota > Metazoa > Nematoda > Chromadorea > Rhabditida > Rhabditidae > Pelodera > Pelodera strongyloides. Next base: position 93,729 of record JAANDG010000422.1, on the reverse strand, counting down.
TTGTAATTGATTTTCTTTTAAGTGGGTAATTGTAGACAACTTTTGTTATTGTTTCCTTAATCAACACGCATTCTATTAATACAGCTTAACTTCAAAAAGGGCCTACATATTCCCTTTAAAATGGATCTTTCCACACTGTTTTCAACCAGCAAATATTGGATCTTTCCACATTGGTATCAACCAGAAAAACATTGTGGCAACATATATTTCAGTTTAAACTGCTCTTTCCACACTGTTTTCAACCAGAAAAAATTGTGGCAACATGTATTTCAGTTCACACTATTTCAGTGTGGACAGATCAGTTTAATCTGAAAACATGTTGCCACAATGTTTTCTGATTGAAAACAGTGTGGAAGGAGCAGTTTAAACTGAAATACAAATTTCCACAATGTATTCTGGTTGAAAACAGTTACCTTTCTGGGTGATCGCGACACTTATCCGTGCACCGTCACTGGTAGGAACGTAGGAAGGCCTACCAGTGACACGAGAGTATGGGCTAAAGATTGTGAGACTGAACTACCTCTTTCTTTGAAACGTACAATTCAGGATAAGGTGGTCGCATGCAAATTTGTTGCTCATCGAATATACTTTTCATTATGCAAATTCACTTCTCCTCGTCCGAAGAAGAGAAAAGTAAAAAGTGAGTTAATTTTGAAACGTTTACACTGTGATTGTGATAGGATTAAGAAACTACACTTATGAAAAGAATATAATTAAGGATCCGCATGACTGCTGCCAATGTTGAACTCCGAATACTCTTCATGTTTTCCTTTTTGTTTTCACGATTTCTGCGTTTATATAAGTATTTTAATTGTTACAAGTCTTCTTCAATCGCTTCTCACTAGAATACTTATATTATCTTTTTTTGTTACATTTACCCAATATATTTTTGAAGTTGGTGCAGTATTTGGGGTCGAATACGTTAAAAAAACAGCAAGCCCTGATAAGTAATACAATTTGAGGAATATGCTATGTTCCTCATTCGCAGTTTAGCGGAAATCGTAATCCCGCGTTTCCTCCCAAACATGCGGGAAACGCGGGATTCGGTTCTTAGTGCGAGCGCTAATTAGGGGCCTTGCCGCTAACACAAGGCCTTGACTAATGTTTATTTGCGGGACATGATTGGCTAGTCTGTCAGGAAACATGCGACTTTTCTTATTCCGTGGGATTGGGTGCTAGCCCGCCAGGAAACGCGGGATTTATTTTTGTTTCGCGGGAAACGTGCAGTAGAAGAACAGAGTGGGCACTAGGACAAAACTGAACAACTTTGTTAAAATTACTCAAAATTCTCGAAATACCACATTTTACACATAAACGAAGGGAATTTTGTGATAGATTTACGTTTCTGTATTGAACTAGTGCTAACCACCCAACAAAATTGGAATGTAAAGATCTTGTTATTTGTTGATTGATTGCACTTTGATATATTGTTCAGTTGATTAGCTGCAAGCAGTCATTTTTGGTTTTTGTTTTCCCGCTTTTCTGAGGCATAAAATATTAAGTTAAATAGTACTAGGTTATATCAACCGCATCCGCAGAAACGGTCCACCAGGGCCCAGGTCATCTCTGAAACCGGACATACTGGTCTTTAAACTTTCCGGAGGCCAATTTTCTCGGGAAGCCGCTGACGAACATATCACGATAAAAAAATCGTCTTTATCTGGCACTATTCCTAAATTTTGTTTACTAACATCTCGACATAACCCGTTATATCCACATAAGGGTTATATTTTTAGAAGGGAATTCGTTTATTTTGACGTAGAGCTATAATTGCACTTTGGTCCTTATAAAGTACTATGAGTTACGGACTTCTAAACGACAAAATAGTGGAATGTGGCAATTCAAATTCTTGTTAATCAACATAAACTTGTAATCCAAACAATTCAGGCGTACAAATTGTACAAAGTGATATGGCACCGCCCAGAAGATCGCCCCGGCTTGCTGCAATGGCACCGAACCCGGCCGCGGCACCTGTGCCAGCAGTGGTTGTACCACCGGCGCCCCCTGCCTACGACCTGCTGGAGGACGAGATTCAACAACATGTCTCTCTCCGATACATTGGGGCCGTTCTCAACCGGGTATGCCTTATAAGATTACGAAGTTTCGCATACTATGTTCATTTTGATTAAGCCCGAAAAGCTTAATCGTTTGCTAGTTTTGCTAGAAAAATGGGTAAAAACTCTGATTCGATTGAGGCTATATAATCGCGAATTCGTGTGAAATTCATAGACAGAAATTATTCTTTTCATTTATAATATAATGCTATTCATTTAATTTCCAGTTTGTGAGAGTATTACCTTTCCTATTATTTATCTTTATTTTCAGATGGCTATTGGTGCGAGTGCCAATGCTACTGTTGAGAAATGCGTCTCACCTTTCGAGAGTATCATGTTGGTTCTGCAGGTGACATCGGATCTGTTCACCCGTCAGATCTTCCAGGACACGGGAAACATGGTTTGTTTGATTGTTACGAACCAGTACTAGTTTTTGTAATAGGAGTCCTCAATAGAAAAGTTAATGAATACTTTTCGTAGTCTTTCCTTGCTATGCCTTGTTCCTATGTATGTATTTCTGTCGTTTTAGGTCCAGGCAGCAAAGGGACTGAAACTCTGCGTGGAACTGGCTAAGATGTGTGGGCAGGCCATGGGAGCGTTTGAAGACCAATCACTCCGTTCGATTGGAGTGGTCATCCGCTCTCTTGGAGAGGCATGTTAATTATTCATACTGTTTGAAGGAAGTTTGTACCAAGTCGTATTACGTAAAATTGTACCAAGTCTAAAGTATAGTCTCTCCTCTCTCCCTCTCTCTCGCACTGGCTAAATTACAGTTTCTTACTCCATCTGTCTCCCTCTAACTGACTATCTCTCACAACTCTCTACTCTCTCACCCTCTCTGTTACCCCCCTCTGTCTCTATCTCTCTCCCCCCCCCCTCTCGGGTCCCCTATCACCTCCTCTCTCTCCTCTCTCTCTCCCTCTGCCTTGCTCTGTCTGTGACTCTCTCTCCGTCTCTCGCTCTCGCTCTCACCCTCTTTCTCTTACTCTCTCTCCGTCTCTTTCTCTCTTTGTCTGTATTACTTTCCCTCTCTCTGTCTCTTTCTCTCTCTACTTCGTCTCTCTCTCTCTCTCTCCTCTCTCTCTCTCTCTGTCTTTTCTATAATCTCTAACGATATGCTCCAAAACTGTGATCGTTGTAGATGGAACCCCACAACTACATAGTTTATGTACAACAATAGTACAAGTCATTCGTTTGGTTATAATCTCTTGCTTTAGTTGTCGTCTGACCCTAACGACTCGACAGCATTCTCGGCTGAGAGAGCAATCCTTTTGGCGGATATGGATGACAAATTCTGGAGTCTGATTCTTGACGCAGCTGCTGTAAAAGATCAGGACAACAGTGTTTTGGTTAGTGTTAAGACAAAAATACGTTCTAAACAGGGATGGTAATTTGATTCCAATTAAATTGGTATCTTTCAGGTTCCAAATAAGCAAATATAAGCCATCTTATAGATAGTGTTTTGGCATAATGCTCGTCTATGACATAGTGGTTGAAGCGAGGTACCCAAAATAGTACCCTTATTCAATTAAAGACCTTTCTTTTATACGTATTTCTATTCTAGTATATATAATTTTACGTTTACTGTCTTATATTATGCGTAGTAGTATTAGAATACGGTATACGTATGAATAAAGGCAGCCGCATTCCCCTTTAATTCTGCTAATTAAGTACTAATGTGTAATGTGCATTTAATCATTAAGTACGAGCTAGCTAATTACACATCGAAAATTACTTCATTATATTCACATTAGTGACTTGATATGTAAATTAATTAGGCAGAAGATTGTCATTCGTTCGAACTTTCAATCCCATATCGATTGATTCAGGTCGCCGACTGCTTGGGAGATGTCGTTGGCCGCGCTACCGACCTTTCTATCAGGAACAAGCCGGATGTCTCTCAGCGCCGCCCCCGAGGTAGTTTAGTCCTTAATGATCTTGTTTTTTCAATTGTCTTTTCATCATTAACCAATAATTATGTTCCGTGCGAGTTGCTTATTTTTTATTGCGGACTATTAACAAATACCTGAACAACTTTCATTTAGCACCCCGTCGGAAGAATGGAAGGGTCACGAAACGGAAGACGACTCGCACTCAAGTCGTCGCCCGGAATCGTCTTCCCGCCCCCGCTCGGATCCAGTCCACACCCGCACAACGTCGCCAGGCTCCTGCTCCACCGACCAACAATCAGGCGGTCCAGCCATCGAATCAGATCGTCGTGATCCCCGTCCCTCAAGTTGCCCAACAGTCTCTTGCTCCTCACCAAGCATCGATCTCCGCACCATCGTCTGTTAGAAACGTCCGCACTGCTCCTCCGACTGGATCCGCACCCTCGCATCATGGCCAAGTTCGCTCATCAGCACCATCGCGAAACGCACAAGGAAACCAGCTCCTACCAGCTACGACGTCTTCCGCCCTTCCGCCAGCTATCAATGATGTGCCACTTAGCGATTCAGCCACGCCTACTGGAGCAGGTAATATGTCTTCTGTTATTGTAGGTTCATACCACCGTCCTAAACAAACCTTACACAATTAATTTGTGTTTGTCAATATGGTTAGGTTTCTTAGAAGTCTAATCTGGCTTGAGTGAGCCTCATTCTCTTTTCTCTCCGCCCATTTTTTATTTGCAACAATTGATCGAAATAGAGTACTCAAGTCGAAAATGTATCCTTAAAGGGATCGGTTCACCTTAAATTGTGTCTTTTTTTTTTGTTCCTTTATTTTCTATAAGGGATAATAAAAATTTGGAATACAAAAAGTGCCTTGTTTGTATAGGACAATTGCCCTTTTTGAATTCCGGACCGATCAATCCACCACTTTATCACCCAATATCTTCGTGAGTATTGAAATTGAGCACTACTTTTTGTATTCCAAATTTTTATTATCCCTTATAGAAAATAAAGAAACAAAAAAAAACAGACACAATTCAAGGTGAACCAACCGATCCCTTTAAAACTTAGAGACTTCTGTTCAGTTTCATTAAAAAGGTTTATTCACTCTTTGCATTATATGAAAAGCGCTACACACACAGGTGGAAAAAGTAGTGTGCCAGAAGTGTGCCGCATGTAGGCCGCAGGCAAGCCATACATTTAAGGGCTACAAGTTTGTGCCGCTTGTGCGCCACGCCCACCGCTCATCACCTCCCGTACTCCGGCTTCTTAGTTGTTCTTTGCTTACTACTAGAACACGTTCGATACTACTTGTACCATGTAGTTTTAGGCTTTAGGCTGAGTATATGCCGCGCGTGGAATCTCGGTTCTTTTTCTTACAACGTTTGGTACACCTTTTAACCTACGGATCATATCTCGAGCGGTGTGGCCGATGTAGGCTTGTTTTGTCAAAACGGCGCCATACGCCGCAGGTGCTCCTGAGCGGCGCTAAGAGGAATGGTATTTCACTTTCACTGTGCCATCTGCACGGCGCATACTTAGGCTACCAGGTTTAATTTAACTTGAGCGAAACTTTATGTTCAGGAAACTATTCGACTGTGGTCTCAGGCAATGCTCCTTCTCTCTCCGGTTGGTCTTTTTAATTTCACAGCCTTTTTGTGACTTCTTTTGCTTTGTACGGTTTTCCAATAGTTTATTTCAGTTTAGCATATTATCGATTAGCAATATGCAGTTGAAGAGGAGCACATGCAATGAGTGTGCTATTTAAACGGTGATGTATCATGTGGTTGCTTGCAGTCATTTTATGAAATTCAATAAGTTTTTCATTTAGCAACTCATGATACACCTCGGATCCGTCCAAGTGCACAGTCAGCAGGTACACAGCCAATCAGTTCATCTGTCGGATCTCAAGGTAATTTTCTTGCCAAAATACTTGCATACAACTTCTGACTCTAACAATAAATCATAAGTGCTGGTGTTGGTATCACATACACTATTTGGACGGAACTAAGTTTTTTGCTGAATATTCACTAGATTGACATCTCCTCTCCGTCTCTCTTCCTTTCTATCCTCTCTCTCAACTATTGATATAGCTAACTTTCTGCTTGTTTACTTTATTCCCATTAAACTGCAGGATCAGGAAACAGTTCAAATGGAGTATCCGTTGTCAAGGCACCATCAATCGCCGCCCGTGCAAGTGCCCCTTCTCAATCCGCGTCAACTGTCGGATCGATGGGTAATTGTCTTGCCAAAACTTTTTCCGACCATTTGGGCTAGATACAGGTTGTTGTGTATTATATGCCTAGTTTAGGAGGGGAAATGGAAGAATTTAGCGTAATATTCTCCAGATCGACCCCTTCTCTCTCCCTCCCTCACACACACACCCGCACACACCCACACACACGCATACGCACACACACACACGCGCACACACACGCACACACATACATACATACACACACACGCACACACGCACACATACACTCTTTCTCTCGCTCTCAACCATTGCTATAGCTTTTTCTTCAGGTTCCACGCATTCCTCCGTGAGCAGCCCTCAGTCTCAGTCGAGTACCCCGAGCGTCATGGAGTCGTCTCGCACATCGCGAACAAGTCATCTTTGTAAGTTGTGAATTATTTAGTTTTAGATTTTACCAAGATATGTGTTGATGGATCGCCTATTTGGCCAATAACATCTCTTTGATTCAAGTTGTTTATTTATCCGAACGCGCCGCTTTAAACTGTTAACCCAAACTATTGGGAACCAACCCAATTATATACGCGTAGAGCTAGAGCAGCCAAAAATCATATGAACATCGTTTTTTTCAATGTGTTTAAAATTGTATATTGATACACTCTGATTTTCAGCCAACGATAGTATGTTGGACACATCGGCAAGCAGGTCTGACACTCCGCTCGCTAGAAGCCTCCTCGTCACACCTCCACGTAATTTAATTTGTTACAGTATGCAATACGTATTTATTTCATCATGCTACACAAAATGGAGCGCAGAAAATGAGTTTACGCGTGGCAATTAGCATAACATTGAGGACACTTGTACTCTTGAAATGTAACCCGCATGAAAACTGATTTTAGAAGATGCCGGAGAAAAGTATCGTATTCATTTATAATAGTAATGAAGATAGCAAAAGGTTTCCGCCCCTCATTTCGTGTGCCGCAGGGGCTACGGTAAATTGCACGCCGCAACGTTGCCACGCGCACTCAAAGCTGCAGTTGCAGGTAGCAATATTGTCGCTTGCACGCCAAGATGCATATTAATGGCGCACCTTTGGGCGCTCATATACTCATATAACGCACTGGTCGCACTAATGCCGCAAACACATAACATGCTTGATTTTATGGTTAATTCACTTGTTTCGCCGAACTGTACCATGACGCCTGTCCTGCAAAATATGTACCAATAAGCTGAAGCTTACATTTACATTTCAGTGCTTGCTAATCGGAACAGAAACGCGAGTCCTCAGCAGTCCACTGTTTCAGATAATTTCCTGAGGGTTATGTTTTACACGTGCCAAGCTCGTGTAAAATTTTCTCTTCAGCTCGGTTTTTGGAAATAGGTAGTGGTGAACTCCGGGAAATGGGAAAAAAATAAAATTTTCCATTTCCCAACTCGCTTTTTGGGAAGAGGTAGAAAGAGTCGTGAATTTTGGAAATTGAAAAAAATGCCCAATTTGGGAAAAGTTCTTTCCCGGGAAACGGCCGTGTTATATTTTTTGTCGAACTTTCATCAGTACAGAAAAAACGACACCTAGAATAATGTTCGCATTCCTTTTATGGGGTTTCCATGTATGCCAAAAACAAATGTGCGTTCCCTTCCAAGTATAGAAAAATTTACCGTATTTTCCCTGAATTGAATATTTGACATGAGAAATTAATAAATGGCTCTCGCGAAGCCGTAAAATACGGAAAATTTGTCCGGATACTTGGAAACTCCATTACAGAAATCTTTCTTTCAGACATGAGTTCAGTTTTGAACCTGACTGGAAGTACCGACTCGAATCCGTCCACACCTCGACCGAATGATGCTCTGAATACGCCAACGGTGACCATGAATGGAAGTCCGATGTCCAATACCGCTTCCTCGTCGAGTAGGGTTTTTATATTCCTTCAGGATTTCATTTCCTTGTGCTTCAATGCACTTTCCTTGTTAAACAAATAATGTGAGCAGAATTGAATCACGAGTCTAGTGCCAGGCACTAAAAAGTATGTGAGGACATTATGAGAAATGGGAAACCCGGAAAGTGATTACGGTAGGTGATGGATGAGCCCGTGCTGAGGCAAGGGTGCGAGCTTCCAGCCAGGTCCTTGGCGCTAATATGGCACTATTGTGGCGCTGGGACGTGGATGTACATGACGGGCTCGTCGTCTTCTCCCCGCCATGCCAAACCGGGCCCTCTACCTCTAAAGAACCGTTGCTCCCAGCCGCCAACTTTGGTATGCGGATGGTCTGAACGACTGGAACAGTATCTTTATCTTAATGTAATTATTCAGGTCTCCCCTCGTCCGTACTGCTCACAGGAGCGAGTTCAGTCGATCGAACTCTTTCCGTCCGCGGTTCCGGAAGCAGTATGTCGTATTTTATTGTATTTTTGTATAGATCTATTATCTGTGTTTGAGTTGTATAAACTAGATTTGTCCCTCGTTCACAGTTATCATTCGCAGGTGAGATGTGTTATGTGCTGGCAACTTATTCAATCCACTTATCTTTTCAGTCGGAGTATCCCCTTTGACACTCAATTCAATGTCTGCGTCACCAGGTTGGTTCCATGTTCCATCATGCTTTATATCGATCGGAGAAAGTTGACGGACAGGATAATCAAATAATCACAGTTATATGCTAAATGTTGCGGTTTTTATGACGAAAATATGCTGATTTTCTCCCTTCGGTGTTATCTGCATTGTGCCAATTAGTGTACAATTCCAATTGGGGCACATGCGCCCTCTTTCGTGAGAGCGCAACAAATGAGCCACTTAGAACTTTCGCGTATCCATGGCGTACCACTGGCGCAAGTTTCGCGCGCCGATAAACCATTCAAGAGTTTATTCTGTTCAATATTATTTAGAATTAGATTTTTCGTGGTCACGTAAATAATTCCTACTAATTCAGGCACGCCTTCGGCCGTGATACTCACCAACTCCTCTGACGGATCGAGCTCCTTCCGAAGCCTCCCGACAATGGACAATCTCAGCAACGATGGTAACTATTTTTGCATAGTATTACTTTCTCAGGCGCGCATCGCGGAAATGCGTAACCGCGTCCGCGGAAAAGAGGTGGTTTTTTAACGTGGAAAAGCCGAAGATGCAGAAAAGAGGTTTCTCTGTGTCTCGTATTTTTCAATGCACTTTTGTAATCTTTTCCCGCGGACGCGGCTGCGCATTTCCGTGTTGCGCGCCTGAGGACCACAGTAACAAGCAATTATCTCTATTTTGAATTGTATCTATAGAGTTTATTGAATCATGCATAGAACATACACATGTTCAAGTACTAACATGGACGTGATACTAATGCTATAATTTAGTACTGTTTTCAAGGGAAAACCCTCTGGTCTCGCTTCATTCATAAATGGCCAAACTCATAAGATTTAGGTTCGCCTGTGGTCACAAATTCTCCAGCGTCTGGTGTGTCTGGTGTCTCTGACACTGTGAGTGCCAATGGCAATTCTACTCCTGCCAACGCCGGTTAGCACGTTCTTAGTTTGTTTGTTTAAAACATAAGTTCATACTTTTTCATTCGCCTTCTCTATCTTGTCCTTTACCCGCTACTCCCTTAATCAGTTCATATTAACCAATATTTGTAGTGAATGTTGGTCCTCGTTCCGCGGTCAGAACCCTTCAGAGGCCTGCCTCCACTACCGGCGTGCTGAGTGCCAGCAATGTGCCACAGAGTGGTCAGTTAGAATGGCTTGATTGAAGTTTCCTTTGTTTCCCTTCGACTATGGTAAATCTTACGTACGCCAGTTGTACACCGCTGTTTGTCCATAGCTTACAATAATCCATCATCATTCAACAAAATTGGAAGTATTCCGACTCGCGGAGGGGAACTTTGCTCTGTCTGTCGTTGCAATTAGTTCAGTGCCCTAGTTTGTTACTGAAAGTCGATTAATGAGTAAATATGGTCCATTTAAATCCCCGATGTTAAAGCGCTTTCTCTAAGCTCATTTTTCTACAACAAACATATAATTCTTATCTGTTTGTTGTTTAGATGTCCGTCCGCAATCAACCCACGGCTGGGGAATGAATCCTAGCGGGCATCAGCAATTCCCCTACCACCAAAATAGCGGCCGGTACTTCGACATCCGGGCGCCGGGCCACTATCCACTTGGTATTGTTTCTAGCGAAATATTTTTATTTATTTATTTATTTATTAAATACACCAAAAGGTTTGCATCTGAAGATGAAAATAAAACGAGCATATAGACGCAAACAGATGACCGATATAATTGGCAATGAGATTTGACATTCTGCATTTGGAATATTGTTGCAAAAGGAATAAAACCAGCTTTGTTTTTGTGTGAGTGAATATGTTACATTCACAATCTTTTTGAAACGAGAATCATTCTTTATTCTGGAACTCAATGCTACAGAAACATCAAACAGCGTTTGCTGTGATTGATGAGCCAAATGGAAAAAATCGGCTTTATTTGGCAAATAAAATTCCACTTTTCCTGTTCATTCGTGATGTTGCACCAAACTTCGTTTCCCAACCCTTATATGCATTATTATGTATTATGTATTCCCTATAGAGTCATCTTTGTTTCAGGTCACGAGAGGTCGTTTGGGGCCTCGACCCCACGCACAGACGGTAAGCCGCTTCTTGGATTATTGCTTGAATTAGTCTTCAATTTTTTTTTATAATAACGATACTAACCAACCAAAAAACTTCAAACTGAAAGAAAAAGAAAATATGGGTTATTCAATTGTGTGCTGCCGTGATTCCAAGGTAGTTTAGGTTTAGGCTAGTCTTACGATAGGTTAACATTTGTTTTTCAGATCTTCTGAGTCCGATGCAGAGGTACGCCCGGGAGAGAGCGGCGGCCCTAGCAGCTCAACAGGCCAATGGTACCGGTGGTAAGAATTGCCACTGAGTTTATTTTACGAATCGAACCTAATATTGATCGTCTGATTTACATATGTGTGCCTCAACAATTTGCTCTAATTATATATAGTTACATACTATTTCAAAGAGGAGTCATGAAAACTGTTTTCAGCTCCTGCTCCAGGATCCGGCCTCATTCCATCCGACTCGGTATTTGCTGGTAAGCAACCACACTAGTAATAAGGGCTACGTGTTATCACAGATATAAACAAACTAACAAATAAATGAAAAAAAATCTTCTCTTTTCAGCAAACACATCAGCAGTGTTTAACAACGGGTCGCCAGGTCCGGCCAGCTCTGACCAAGGAAGAGCACAAAGGATGTCGACTGGCACGCCAGTATCGAGGAAGCGTATGTCACTTTCAGAATTAACTTTGTCTCCAGTCAGTATATTGTCATCTTGAATCTCTATTCTGTAACAAATATCGTTTCAAATTAGACTGGCCACATAGACATTCAGCTTCTTTTGAGCATATTATGGATCAGATTAACGGTTTTCTTTTCAATATATAAAAGGAAGGTTCTGGTGATGCGACGCACCAATTAGGTAAGGCGCGGCAAGTGCGCTACAAGTGCAGCGCCAGTGGTGCGCCTCACGTGCGCCATAAGGGCTTAGCATAATAATAAGTTTATTGTCTCACAGAGTCGATAATTTCCACATTGGCAAGCTCAAAAATAACATCTAGCAACTCGAAAGCCAAAAGGTACCCTAAGATGTGGTGCAGTAAAGACACCATCATACTAATAAGGGACCGTGTGTATTACAATAAGTATTACATAGGAAACACTATATACTAGTATCAAACATTGAGAAACTGAGAACTTAAGAAATAATGCAGAATTAAGTAACATACATAAAATAATAGCGTATTCAGGGCTCCAGTTATTTACTATTGAACCTCTTGGAAAACTCTTCACTTAGAGTGGGTATTCTTTCATTAAATGCTTTCATGAATGCATCTGTAAAATGGGAGTTTAATTCTGGTTGAACAGCTGATGTTAACGGTTCTTTCTCAACAATTGCATCAATAACGGGCAATTGAGGGGAGGGCAATTGCAACTGCGGTTCCTCACGTGTCTTTTCGATTGGAGAAGTTGGTTCTTTGATCTCTGGCACATACGGGGTCAAAGGTTGTTCGCGAGCAGCTTGACGACGTAGATATCCCTCACGTCTCTGATTCGGAGTTTCAGCTCGACGAACATTGATGTGTGAGAGTCCTGGGGTCTTCTTGAGCCGATCGGCGAGTTCCTTAAACAGAGGCAAACGAGAACCAGCTTTCATACGGCATAGAATAGGGCGGGGACGGTTGCAGGGTTTCCCCATGCGACCAAGTACATGGAAAGAATCGGGCGAGTAAGAGCACAGAGCCAAAACTTTGGTTGCAAGATCAAAATCATTACTCACCCGATCCGTTTCCTTCGCGTTGAGCAGTACAAAATGGTCCTTGAGCTCGTTCCGACGAAATCCTTCAGATATTTCTTCGCGAATAAACGACTTCAGGTCGGTGAATAGCTCAGCGAGAGTAACTTGAATATTTTGGCGAATTGGGAAGTCTGGGCGAGAGGTAGGCGTGGGGATTTGAGCGTTATCAGAGTAGATCATTTTGGCGGGGTGATGCGACCGCTCTCTGGCAGGTTAGAGGGGTACCCATGGCGCCGACGCCGCGCACCATAGAGGGAGTGCGCCGCGCCCCTGTGGCGCACTCTGGTTTTGTGCGCGGCGATGGCGCGGTGTACGTTGTGCACTCTGCCTCTTCTCCATTTCTTTCTCCATCACTCTCAATATTTATATACTTTCTGGTTTCTCTCCCTCTTTCCATGTCTCTCTCTATTTGCCCTCTTTCCAGTGTCTGCCCCCTCTCTCTGTCTCTCTCTACTCTCTCTCTTTCTATCTCTCTCCAACTGCCTCCCTCTGAAATATGTCTGCCTCCCTCCCTCCGAATTCTACCCTCCAATTTAGGTGGAGCGTCCTCTGAAGGTCGCAGTGAGGGCGAAACAGAGGAAAAGCGGAGCAATGCTCAATAAATAGAATACTATAATGACCAAAAAGGTGAGCAATTTGAATTTGGTTCTGTTTAGAAGCAGTCAAGGCATAGTCCTAGTCACATGACAACATTATTGTGTAATACAACTACACTCAACTTACGCAAAGAACTGGGACAACCCTTTGAATAACTTGTAAATATTAACTCCGCGGAACCATCTGAGTATTGTTTCAATTTAAGTTATTCTTATGAACATTTTTTTCAGGTCCAAATATGTGTATATTTGTCTCACTTTGGCACCAAAAAAAGTATATTAAAAAACCAAAAAACGCCAATTGTCGAGAGAGAACCCCCCAGGTAAGAGCTAATAATTGTTTGATGATCATCGTAGATAAAAAAATATTCTCCATATTAATGTCCAGTGAGAATCCGTACTTAATCTACTTTGGTTTTACTCATGCGATCTGTCACACAGCATTTCTGACTGAGGACATAGCAAACGTGTACGTTAGATTAAACTTTTGAAGTGCTGTGAAACGAGATAAGCCATGGCCATACTTTGATAGCAGCACTATCTATATAAAGAAATATTTTTCAGTTAACTCCAATGGAGTGCATATAGCCACAATTTTTGCTTGTTTTATGGATTTATGGTATCGTTATTCTTCTTCGGGGTGAGTTCATATTCCTTTTTATAATAACTACCAAACTCATTTTTCTTGCTTTGTTAATTGCACTTTTGAGACAAAATCTCTCTCTCTTCTCTCTCTCCCTCCCTCCCCCCCTCTCTCTCTCTCTCTCTCTCTTTCTCACTCTCTTTCTCTCTCTATTACATGATGTTGATATTCATCTTTTCAGATTTTGGGTGTTTTTTCTTTATTTTGGTTCTGTGGTCTCCTGACTCCGACTGCAGCGGACAAGGATGAACTACTCCCATTTTTATTTTTTCGTAATTTATATTTGGTGAGCCAATTTTGAGTTAACTTCCAGATATTCTATCAAACATAAGAGTATGATATGGCACTCAGAAGCACGCTCCGTCATTAATATATAATTTTATTTTCTATTTAATATACCCATTTCAGATGTTATGCTTCCGCCTTGATGTTTTTCGTCTATGTGCCGTTTTGGATCGCGTTCGATCGTGTATTCTTATGTTTTTATGGATATGTATGTGTGTGAGTGTTTTTGTGGATTTTACAGCGTATTAACTTTTAGTTGCATACTTTCCACATCTCATATTCTTCTTTTCTAGGTATCATTGATCTATGCGATGTTTTATGATGTGGCGATTTTTTGTGGCTTGTTTTATCCCTGCGTGTCCGTAAAAGAGGGAACCTTTGTAATAAGGCTTTTATGATTGGTACGTTCTTATTCATATTATTTCTAATTACCATTAATAACTAACAAAGACTAACTGATATTCATAGCTTTTAGTTACAAACTTTACTTTTTGACGCACATTCCCCTCTTTTAGGCACTTCTATTGTCTATCGATGCTATTTATATGGTGTGTCGATGTTTGTGCCGTTTTTATCCCTTTGGTCCGTAATACAGGGATTCTTTTTGTATAAGGTAGGGTTTTATGAGTAGAGGAACTAACAAAACAAGCTAATAGTGATTACTTTTAGTTACCAACTTTCACTTTTGCTTAATTAATGATACCTACATTCTAGTTTTTGTGTCTGATTCTTGTGCGACGGGATTATTTTTGGCCCTAGAATCCGAAGAAAGGGCTCGTATTTTTCTATAATGGTACGTTTTTTTTGAACACTGCTAGATAGTCGAAACTTATGACAATGTTGTATTTACATACTATACTATATGTGTTTACTGCATTCATTTTCTTCATCTTTGCAGTTGCACCTCTACTCTCTAACCATGAAGATATTCGTCGTGATAAAACCTTTTTTGGCCTTAGTTACCGTAAGACAAGGACCACTTTATATGTAAAGTAAGTTTTACAAATATTTATATCTAATAGTACCTAGGCAAAATATGTAGCCAGTATTCTTCAATCCACTACCATATAAATATAGTCGTTTCTTTCTTACCGTAAGAAAAGGATCGGTTTTCATTACAATGTAACTAAAATTATATTTTGCGGTAAATCAATATTCAATTTTATCTTTTTATTAATATTATAATTTTTATCAATACTGATCTTAATTACCATTAATAACCAACAAAAACTGATTGATATGTAAACTTTTTGTCGCCATCTTTCACTTTTTACTTCACATCTCCATCTTTTAGGAATTCCTATCGTCTATCGATGCTATGTATATTTTGTATTGATGGATGGATGTGCCGTTTTTATCCCACTGATCCGTAAAAAGGGATTTGTTTTGTATAAGGTAGGTTGCATACTGTATGTGTATGAGGCTTTTTCATTCAGTTTCCTTATGTTTTATATGCATTTCCCCATATTTCTAGGTGCTGTGTGTTTCGTCGAGAATACTTTCGTCTTGATTAATAATATGTGCGTTTTGGCCTTAGTTACGTAAGAAAAGGACCATTTTATATGTAAGTTTTACGATATTTATCTATAATAGTACCTAGTCAAAAATCACTACAATATACTATGACTATGTTCCTCATTTGCAGTTTAGCGGTAATCGTAATCCCACGTTTCCTCCCAACAAGCGGGAAACGCGGGATTCCGTCCTTATTGCGAGCGCTAATTAGGGACCTTGCCGCTAACAATAGGCCTTGCCTAGTGTTTAATTGCGGGAAATGATTGGCTAATCTGTCAGAAAACATGCGACTTTTCTTATTGCGCGGGATTGGATGATTAGCTGCCAGGAAACGCGGGATTTATTTTTGTTTCGCGGGAAACGTGCAGTAGAAGAACAGAGTAGACGCTTCTTTTATCCTTCGTTACCGTAGGAAGAGGACCGTTAACTAAAATTTATAATTTCCGGTAAAAGGCATTGATTTAGCAGCTGGTTATGGCCTAGTTATGTTTGTAGCTGCACTTATTGTTAGTAAATCCATGTTAATTTATAACATTGTTGTCTCACGTTCAGCTTTCGAAGAATACACGCGAACTTCGATCATGATTCTAACGAGAGAACGATCTATGGCGTGGCATCATGATGCGATTTCGCCGCGAATTTGTGTTACTAATACTTCCGAGTGGCAACTCTTTAGCTGCTTTATGTTCTGGGGAAGTGAGCTAGGTGAGGCTAGTAATCATATCAGATGTTTTGCAAAGTTCCAAAGCTCAATCAGAGTTTTGAGTTAAAATTATAATCGAATGATTTTGAGTTGCCGCGTGTTTTTTTTTTGCAACTTTCCTATACTTTTGCAGGTCTGCATGATCCCTTCTCGTCAAGTTTTGCTATTATTTATAAAGTTGAGCGGATTGTTTAAACTCATGATGTTACGAACAATTCAAGAGGTCACGAGTTTACTTTGAATGTGAGTTGTGTATATATAACAATATGATAATATGTAATTAGCTAAAGTTGTCAAACATGGCATTGTACCAAATACATATTCTTTTTATTGGAACCACTTTAAGTCTAAATTTATAGGGCGACGTTTGAACCACTGGCAAGTCTAATGTTTCCTCGCCTTGCTGTTCAGAAGAAGATGCGACGATATTTGACTTTACAATGAATCATCTTGATGGTTTCAATGGTTTGTTTTCGTGGAAAATATATTACTTCCATTCTTTGAAACTAAATCATTGTTAGATTGTCACATAAGTCTCAAGTGGTGTGTGCGCGGCGGAAATATGGCACACTGGCTCATTTTCGAAGAATAAGAGACATTTCCAAAATACAGTGCCACATGAGATTCAGATTGAATTGCGCCTCTCGCACATTCCTATATCTATCCCGCAACTTTCTTCCCCCGTAACGTCGCGGCGTCGCGCGTTTTCGCGTTGTGGTTTACGCTATTGATTTGGCTGCTCATCGCATCTTGTGTAATGTTAACTTTATCTATTTTTAGCGGCTGAAAATAGAATCCGAGAGAAAATTCAAGTAGAATTGTTGCCTTGTTTTCAAGCTGATCATCGTACTTCGAGAGGGATTTCTGTATTACATTCTTCATGAATGAGGTAATAATGTTGTTTTCTTGACATACAATTAGTTTCTGGATCAATATCTAAAAAGCTGATAAGATAGAGGTACAGTCATTCAGTTTCCTTATGTACAATACGCATTTTCTCCATATTTCTAGGTGCTATGTATGTGTTTCGTCGTGAGGTCTTGATCGTGACGAACTTGCTTATTTTGGCCCTAGTTACCGTAATAAAAGGACCATTGTATGTGTAAAGTAAGTTTTATGAGTAATGTACTTTGGTAGCAAGCAATTAAAAAGATGCAACCAGAAGTCTTCACTAAATTCAACGTCAAAGAATATACAAAGTACGATGTACATAAAATTAATAGTCTGGATAAAAGACAGCACCTACACTGTTTGTCTACATAGCCCAGTTATGTTTAGGAGCAAGCACTTATTGCTAGTAGAGGAAAACCTGGCCAGGTTAAAGTATAACTTTGTCATTTCCTTTGCAGATGAGTAGCAAGAATACACAGTAACTGCTTCTCATGATTCTCTGTATTGAAGAACGCAGCTCTATCTTTGCGGCAACGTTGCGGATTCCGGTGTTTGTGTTCTGGAAAGACAGAAGTTCATGTGATGAGTAAAGTGAGTTTAATATTCATATCAGATGGTTTGCAATTTGGAACGCTCAAATATGTGAATTTGTATTAAACTAGGAAGAACAAAGTTGAGTGCATCATTGCAACATTTTCATACTTTTGTCAGGTCTATGTGCTCTAATTCGCTTGTGCATCACGGAAGTTTTGCTTTTAACGGAAAAAGAACCGATTGTGTTCAAGAATACTGTATTTGCTACACAACTCAAGAGTACCTTGGATGTGAGTTACTGTATATTTAGCTTGAAAGTAAAATATTACTTGGTAAAGAACGCTCTCTCCGTGATCTAAATACAGTCGCCTCTTAATGACTGATTCAATTTGATTTATAATTGTTCACTTCTAGGGCGACGACTGTACAAGTCTGACACTTTTGTTGCAATGTCCGGATTGCATTCTTTATGAATGAGGTAATAACGTTGTTTTCTTGACTTACAATTAGTTCTTGGATCAATATCTAGACAGCTGTTTTGCTGGCATATGCTAATTTAATTTACACTTTGGAATATGCAAAGTTTGGCGCGCGCGTTTGATATGCTAATTTGCACGAGACGAAATTCATGTTTCATTTTGAGAATTACCGGCCTGACTAAAATTATCAGTTTATTTGTTTTTAAATTATCACATTTTATGCTGAAAATAAGAATTTTATGTTTTAAATTTCCTGCTCTTTTATTTCTATTATATTTAGTCTTTCTCTCTTCGTTTTGCATCAATACCGTTTTAAAGGTTGTTATGATTTTGAATAGTTTTCTTCTGTTTTTTTTTCTGTATGGTTACTTCACTGATTTCATAACTTATCACTTTTTCTTTAGGTGTGATTCGTCTGGAGAATCAAATATTTTGTTTCGATGTGAAGATGCTAAAATTCTTGCCGAAATCCAAAGGAAAAGAGCGAAGTGTGGAATTTTCATTGACGAGGTATGGAATTGTATGCATTATTACATTTTTCGAAAATAATTCTCATATTGAATGCTGATCTTGACCGAATGTGTTCTCGAAATATCATTTTTGCCAATTCGTTGAGAATCTTGCACTAACATATATTGAAGTTAATTACGACCAGCGGTAAGTATTACCTAATTGGGGCTAGGCGCAGCCTAACCCTTTTTGGTTTGGCTAGGTTGGATTCGCATCTAAAATATGTTTAATCAACAAATAAGCTTAATTAGTCTAGGTTAAGTTACGAAGAACATCGTTGGCTGATTATTGATTATCCTTGACGGACACGGAAGCGCCTCAATGTAATCATGACGATACTTCACGATCGAATTCTGGCCGAAACCTGCTGAAATGTGAAATTTTCTTTGATGAGGTACGTAACTTTATTGGAAGTGATTACCATCTTGAGTTTTGTTCAGACATACGTTCTCGAAAAAAAGATTTTTTTTTTGCTATTCGTCAAGAAACATACACTTGCATATATTTGAAACATATATTGAAACTAACTAGTGTTAATTATTGCCCATATAAGGCTCTAGGCTCATCTACCTATTAATTATAAAACATGTTCTAAAATAAGCTTAATACGTTTAGATCAATTTACGAAGACTCTGCTACTTTCTTTATCTTGCCTGAAAAATGACAGCTCGCAGGCTGAAAAACTTCGGCACATAAAAATAGTGCTGACTCGCCTGCTATTTTGTGAGCTCACAAAGCACCATTTGAATAGATGATGACCGTTCTTTGTACACAAATTATTCTTCGAACGATTTTGCTTATAAGCGCTACGTATTTATGTTCAAAAGGCGTAACAGAGTTGATTTCTCGTAATATTTTCACATATTTTCAGTTGATTGGCTCTCGTGAGTGTTGATTACCGTGAGAATGTGGACCACTGTATTTTTGCCTAATCCTCCAGAAATGTGGCCGCTCGAGTGGCAGGAATTGCCTACGGTAAGCTCCAGTTAATTACTGTTTGACTAAAAGCACTTGTACCTTTGTGCTGCTGTTTGTCCTTCATTTGGGATCAAACAAATATGCGACTAGAAATGATTACTTAAACAAACGTACAAAATCATTCCAGTGCTTTCTTAAT
This sequence comes from Pelodera strongyloides, assembly GCA_036852015.1. Lineage (NCBI taxonomy): Eukaryota > Metazoa > Nematoda > Chromadorea > Rhabditida > Rhabditidae > Pelodera > Pelodera strongyloides. The sequence continues at coordinate 73,976 of JAANDG010000422.1, read as the reverse complement.
AATTCCGAAAAAAAAATAACCCGCCTCTTTGACGAAAGGAATTGAAAAAAAAAATATTAGGCGGAAATGTGGCTCAACTAAATTATTTGTGAACTATTACACAAAACAATTATTCAACCCAGGTGTTGGAATTTATGTACAGTAGTTTTTTTGCGGCGGATATTGCGAATTCATACTCACGATATATGGACCTTCTTTGACTTTTCAGTGAGTAGAAGCGATTTAAGAGTTAATAATCCATTTTTATTTTATTTTAGTTGAATGTCACTTGTCCAATGTGAGAAATGGACATATCCTTTGCACCGAGAAATTGATCCAGAACTGATGAAATCGTGGTTCGAAAATGCCACAAGAGACTCCCTGCGTCAATGCTGTCCAATGAGGTACATACTGCGTCTTTACAATTTAGTGTGATCTGAGGCCATATTCACCACTCCGCTTCCTTCGGGGAAATATTCCCTGGGGACCGAAAATAGTATTGTAATGTGAGACACGCAGAGAGATAGACGGGTAAATCCCCGTGGGGAATTCAGTGGTGAATATGGCCTCAGAACTATTACTAGTACGAAGAATTAATTGTCCAAAGGAGCGCGGGGAGTGAATCCTAATGTTTGCTAAATTTAGATGAGGATAGAAGACGACTGTTGGAGTTGCGGTTTCACACTCCCGTGCATTGACGTCGGATTTTGGGTAGAGCGCTTGTTACGGCGCCAGAATTTCATTGCGGTCAAAGGAAAATGGTGCGTTTTTAAAGATAATCCTTTGTGAAGCATGTGCAATACTACCCCTGGTGTGCCATAAGATTTTCGAAAAGCGCAAAGAATACATTTCCACTTGGCTCACCTAAGGCGCACTTGCCGCGCTCTAGTGGCGATCCTATCGCGCATTGACAAAATTTTGGTGCATCTGCGGCTCAACCTCCAGGATGTCCGTCATACTGCTGTGTCGGAACTGTTTCTGCCCGGCGACTACATAGTTTCCCAAGTGCATTCGGGTTTCATTTCAGTATTACTACAATTCACTTCTAATGTTTAGAAGGTCGACTGATATGCTACGATGTTTGCAATTGGACGACACCGGATTTTTGATTGGCCGTTAAGAAATGTGCCCTGGGAGCGGTCTCACAATTGATTACTGTAAGTGATTATCAATATTTTAAATGTTTCGTTTCTTAATTCACCATTAAAGCGAAATACTGGTCGGTTTTTGAAACACGTCGAGTACGCCAGCATTCCCATGCTGCTTATGCGAATAGGCATAATTAGAAATTCGAGCAAATTGTCATAAATTCGTAAGAATTCAGTTGTCCACGATGCGTTTGAAAAACCGGCTGGTATTTCGCTTAAAAAGGGCTAAAATTAAAGATTAAAGTAAAGCACAACTCGAAAGTTGCCTATTTCCCGGATTTATTGCAACTTTGTACTGAATCATTAAAATATAAATAAACGTTTATTATGCAGTCAACCCTAATTAAACGTTTTTGGGGAACCACTGGCGCGTTTGGCGTGCCAGGAGTGCTCACAGTTTGTGCGTGAGGTGTGCAATCCTACAGGCGAGTGCGATGTTAGTGCTGAAACCCAGGCAACTTATAATTGCTCATTTTAGTCCTTCTTCTCTACTTCGAGCTGAGAACAAGGTCGGAACAGGTCCCATTTTTCAAAGTGATTCTATACGTCCACTTTTCGTGATTCGAATATGTCACCAAGATTTGGTCTTCGTGTTGAGGTAATTGCTTTGACTTTTGACCTATAGTTTCTGAATCAATATCTAACCAGATGGTTTGTCCCCATATGCTAATTTAATTTCCACTTCGGAATATGCAAAATTTGGCGCGCGCGTTTGGTATGCTAATTTGCAAGCCATGGAAGTCATGTTTCATTTCCAAAAAAATCCTTAACTTCTCACTCTTTTCTTTCTATGTATACTCATTCAATTTGTTTTCCATAATAATTAGTTTTCTCATATGCTTCATTGTTATTTTATTGACTAACTGATATCTTGCTTCATTATTTCATTAATTGTTAATTTAGACGTGATTACGCATCAACTGGAGCGTTTTTCTGTGGTGCGGCTCAATTGACAGTGGTCTGAAAGAATCGCAGGAAAATAAAAGAGGGAAGAGTGGAATTTTCGTTCAAGGTATGTAATTTTATATATTAGTATAGTCTTTGGAATTGAAGTCAGTGCTACTCATCCTGAACTTCACTGTTATTGCCGCTGCTTTTAGAGAAAAAAATCATGCTCACTTCTTCGTTTTCAGAAGGAGCTGATGTTTGAATCGGATATAATATAATCTTTAAATGCTGAATACATTTGCAGAAGTTCCGAAAGCATGCTGAATCGGTAGCCGTCCGTTTCTCGATATTGTAACGGATCGATGGATAATGATTTGGATTATTGCTAAAGGTGAGATTTTCACGACTTTCATAGAATAGACAGATGTAAAGATAATGCATTTTGCAATTTCGACTTTTTGCTCTTTATATAACTCCTTATTAACTAACAAAAAAAGCAAAATAAGAGAATGTATTATATTTGATTTATGTTTAGTTTGCTGTCAAACATCAGGGGAGGATATTGACTTCAGTTCAATTCTGGTGGATCTCCTTCTGCAGTTTGGAGCAATTGGTTACGGTAAGATTTGCTATATTTAGAATTTGGGTAAAAATTTTTTGCCAATGCTTACGTTATGCGTTTGCGAATTTGGGCTAGCTGGTTTGTTTTCTTCATCTTGGGTGAAAAAGTACATAGACGTTTAATTAATGGTAATAAATCAAACAAACGCATATCAACATGATGCTAGAACTCATCAACGTACACCATTGCTAAAACGAATTGCTCGGACCATCGAAAAAATTTGACTAAAATAGGGTACTAATAGGCTTTCGCGAATTTATTTAGACGAACGTTCTTTGCTCTCGCACCAAATCCTTTTGGATTTTCGATATAAACAAGTGAACGTCTCTTGCGGCGTATTGCGGGTGGACGTTCTTTGAACAACCAAACCTACCTCTAAAATAGTGTGGTAATATTTTGCGCCGTATGTCTCGAGCGCGACATATGACGATTATAGTCGATGAACGTTCTTTGAACTGAATACATCGATTGTTATTTTCATGTGTTTAATAACATGTATAGTAAAAATTTAATTTCTCGTTATAATCTCACTTATTTTTAGTTGACTGGCGATGTCGGATATAAGCAATGGACAAATGTTTTGCACTGAGAAAATGAGGCCAGAATCGCTGTCGAACTCTGAGACAAGGAATCGAGGAACCTTCCAATTATTGAGTACAAAGGACAACGAAATTCGAAGCTTTATGAATGAGGTAAATGATGTGTCTTTGTCTTTGAGTGTCCACACTACTTTTCATTTGAGAAACGTGAGTTTTGTCTTATAATGATAATTAATGTATTCTTTTAGAAAAACACTTGGATTTTAGATAAACGATTGAAACGTAAAATATTGATTACTTATTTACTAAATTTAGAGCAAGAATACGAGCGGCTGATTGCGGTTTCCCTGTTGTCCACTCCAGAACTACCGACGGGATTTAGATGCGTCCTCATATCGGCGCAAGAATACCACCGTGATTGAAAATGGTGGGTTGCCGCAACTATGGATAGATATAAATCTTGTCCTTTTTGGGAAGTCAGTGAGCGGAGAGTGCGCGAGGGGTGAGCGAAAAGCATACGATTGCCGCTCGTCCACAATTGTTCGCTCAGGCTTGTAGCGCACCCGCGGCACAACAAAAGGAGTTAGCCGCCTTTCTTTCAGTTGGTACAGCCTGTTTGTAAGAAGTTATACTGGATTTATCTCATGTTTAGTTGGTCGACAGCAATGATGCGGATCACTCCACACAAATGCTGGGCAGAGACAACAGCTACGGCGAGAACGGTAAGAACCATCCTCCTTTTCTATAGCATTGTGAACTCACAAGATTTTCATAACTCGATAATTTAACGATTGGTTTATGAAAGGTAAAGTAGCTGCGAAGTACGTTTCCTTCATTGTATTCTGTGTTTTTTACTGTATGGAATCCAATTTTCCTCATCTTGAGAGATAACTCTGTGCTTTCAGATGCAGGCGTTGCAAGTACGCTTTCCAAATGCCAACTTCCGCACATGGGATAAGATTGCAGCGCATTTGAGAGGATGGACAACGTCACAGGCGCTAGAAGAATTCCGCCCGCCAGACTGTATTCAACCCGGGTCCTCTGACGAACGATGCGGTTCTTGAGGTAAATGATTGGAGAATCGTGTTCCCGACTGAACAAGGGTGCTTTAGAAACGAGGGGTTTTGACACTTTTGTTCAAAAAGTAACAATTTCGTATTTTAGATCCTGCTATGTGCTATAAGTACGACCGCCATTCGCAGCTGTTTCTTCCCTCCGCACTTATGGTATGGGCTCCACTGAGAAGTTCGCAATGTGCTTGATAAGATGAAAATCTGCGCATGTTCTGCGAGATATTTGGCCACTGAACGCCTAACGTCTTAATCCATAGGCCACTGACCGTTGAAAGGTAAACTATTGACTAGCTGATTTTGTTACCTTATTGGTGTGTTTTAGACCGGCTTTTTTTACAATTTTGACTTTTTTTCCACATAGTAACGTACATTATTGGATTTTATATCTCTAATTTTAGCCTATCATCTTGATGGCTGGCAATTGTCCGATCGCCAAACCGCACTTGGCTTCCGGACCACTGAAGGACTGGTTCCTCTCGTGACCATTTGCATGGTTTATGAAAGGTAAACTGTTCACAACTCTTTTTTTGTTTGTTAAAGCATCAAGAAAAGTGTATTTGAATACCATATTTTCTCCTCTCCTATACAAAGCCAGGTGTGCATATCACGCCTTGTTTTTGAGGGGATTATAGAAATAAACACCACCGTTTACCTCTCGCTTATGGTCCAATTCATCAACCAAGATGGGTTAATTTAGCGCTTTTTTGTTATATTCTTTATTCTGCAAAGCTCACTTTTCTTTCCAGATATAGATAATAAGATCTTATAGATATCGACCAAGTGCAAAGCACCGCCTGACACATCCTGGACTCTGCTTGGACCACCCAGAGACCGGGATCTTTCACATGGGACCACCGGGACATCCAACCGGTGCCAATCTTGGAATCGATATTGTGGTAAGATCTTTTCCCGGATCACGTTTTATTTGTTTATTCTGAATCTATTAGGAAATCTATATTTATGAAGTTTAGTGAACTCAACACGGATGGCAAACACGGAGCCTTCCTCGAGCCCGCTAGTTACCGGAACCCGCGGAAATGAGCACGAAAAAACGTTGCTTCTCCGCGCTATTGTGGTTCGTTTTTTACACGTCGTTCATAACTAAAAACTGTTGCGAAGAAAGTGCCGTCGCAGTGCAGTTAAAGCGGGGCTTGTTTGTGCATTTGTCAATATGCCACATGTGCGCCACAATTGTGCGGCACGTGCGCCGCAATGTGACAGATGTGCGTCGAGTGTGTGTCAGAGGTGCGCCGCATATGCGTCAGACGAGTTGCCCCGCGAGATGCACCACAAGTGTGCCAGAGGTGCGCCACAAGTGCGCCAGGGCGGTTCGTGAGCGCCATAGGAGCCGCGAGTCAGCGTCAGTTGCGCATCAGGCTCGCTTTTTGAGCGCTAAGTGTGTCTCAAGGGGTACGTCTCATCTCTGCGGCACGTCTTCTTCTTCTGAGCGACATTTATTCGGCTTCATGTTCCGCTTTTTCGTTTTAGTGGTCAGCTTTTATTGTACTATTGGAATTTATATACTAATTATTTCCAGCGTCCTGCTCCAGTTTTGGAGCTTTGGAGACGACCGGCGACAAGAAGTACGACCCCGACCTCGCGCAGCCTAATGCACCAGAAAGTTCGTCGTTCGTCGCACAGTTGAAACTGCTCTTGGCCCTGCGACCACCTTGAAGTCGGCAGTAGGCTCCTTTATTTGAAAAAAAAAATATGTGAACATAGTCTGTGAAGGTGAAGAAAGCTGTAGAATTCTAGTGGATGCGAATATTTTCTTTTAAATATTTAGTATGCTCCGGAAGGGGTTGGCATTGTCGGAGGACGATGCGAAGAAATAACAATTATAGTGAGAGAGAGCCTAGGCCTGTACATATTCGCACTCACTAGAATACTGACTGTTTACTCACCTTTACTAGTTTATCTCTTACTCGCTTAAATATCCCCTTGTACATATGTAAATACTACTTGTAAATATAAATATTTATTGAAAAGGAGGGCTGTATATATGTAAATACTTAAACGCTAGTTAATAATTACCCATTACTCGTTACATTTAATTGTATGTAGATAAACCTGTATATAGTTTGTAAATAGTGTATATAGTTTACTCGTTTATTTAAAGGTACGTGGGTGGGAGGGCAACTAGTTAAAAAAAACTAACCCCTACACTTTGTTGTATATAGGTAGGGTTGTACATTTTGTAAATATTTCACATTCGTTCCTATTATTGACTTACGAATACTGACTTACCACTACTCGTTATATTTGTACATACTTTGTAAATATTGTATATAGTTTACTCGTTATTATAAGGTACGTGGGTGGGAGGGCAACTAGTTAAAAAAACTAACCCCTACATCTCGTTGTATATAGGTAGGGTTGTACATACATACTTGTAAATATTACTGTAAATATCATTGACCTTTTATAACTTAGTTTTTATTAGGCCTTACTACTCGTTTATTTATATCTTGCACAACTCGCAGTGATCCAAGAGAGAGAGAGAGAGAGAGAGAGAGAGAGAGAGAGAGAGAGAGAGAGAGAGAGAGAGAGAAGAGAGAGAGAGAGAAAGAGAGAGAAGAAAGAAAGAGAGAGAGAGAGGGAAGATAGAATCCTCCGGAAGGGGGTGGCCTCCTCGGAGGAGGATGCGAAGAGAGAGAGAGAGAGAGAGAGAGAGAGACGGACACTGTGGCGAGTTGTGTTCGATTCTCTCTGTAGAGAATATTCAGTTTATTACTCTGTTATTTTCCCTTCTATTTATTTGATCACTATGTTCTATTTCCCAATTGCTTGCATCTACTGTAGGGAGTCTTGGACTCTGTATATAAGACTGGGGTTTCCTCCCTTTTGAGTTTGTTGCCTCGTTATTCATTGATTGGCTTTTTTATAATTGATTCGTGACCTAACAACGGCCTCTCGGTGACCGTTTGGTGGACCGATAACCGGGTGACTCCTGCACACATTTTGTCTGTAAGCCTAGTAGTTTGCGTTCTTGTTTCTGGTGGCGTCCACCGTTGTGGTGCCTTTCCTCAAAGGGGTTGGGTTGTCACTGGCACCCCTGCGGGCCAGGGCTTGTCTCGCTTGCCCACCTGATGGTTGGGTGTCTTTTAGGTGGTAATCTTGATTTTCAGGTCAATCTCCCTAGGGGGATATGCTCATTATACTAATCAATATTTCAGCTTTTTTGGTCATCGTTGTTATTTTATTTCCGTTTTCTTTATCTGTGTAAAGTGGTGAAAGTGAGGGCTTTTATGCAAATCGAATGAGAGGGCTTTTGAATGAACTAATGAAAATTTTCAGGCAATCTACACATTTTCAGATCTCGTGCTTCACATACATGCACTCTCGCATGTCGTTTTGAGTTTGGTTTAAATTGTGCTAATTGTTTGTATTCTCAGATACCGTAAGCAGGATGTTCGGATGTATGGTTTGAGATGTGCACGACGTCAAGAAGTCAAAAAGGACAAAGGAAAATCTCCATTGGCACGACAGAAGGGGATTCCACACTTGTGTCATGGTATGTTATAGCAAACCTTTGTTATCGTGTTGATCTTAATTACGATGTATGGAGAGTTGGAGTAGCAGGATTTCCGTTTGAGGTGGAATGCACACGTAGGCCACAGTAACTTGGTTCGCATGATGACCTGACTTGTTAGCCTCCAAATTGTTGTTGGCATCTTTAAACCCGTCATGACTCCGCGACTTCGGGGGATTTTCTAGCAGCTGGAATGATTAACTTACCCTGGTTTTCCTTCAAAAGTGTGACGAATGTGCGATTATTAGCAACCCTTAGAGCAAAGAAATTAAAACAAGTAATTGAGCACTGCACTCTCTGAATCCGATGCCGTCGAGGAACGGGTCTCTTGTACAACGGATCATTAGACCTTCACGCCCCTCAATTTTCATTCCGAATTGTGAGTTCTGATTGGTTCCATTAGTTCAATCATGTGGTTAAGATTAAAAATTCTGTTTGATTAGCACTGATTTATCACGACAATGTAACGTAACCTCATGCGAATATGAGAATTAGCGCTACGCCGCATTTAGTATGGTAAAGCGTAAATTTTTCGTGATGCGTGTATCGGACACTGTGTAGTGTGTAGTTATTGACTGCAACGGAGAAATACACTTCTTCAATTCTTCATTGTTAATACAGTCAGTCAGCACACTTGCCCTTCGTAGTACTTTGAGTATAGTGATAAATATATTCAATGGGGATGATAGTTTTCCTCTGAGTTAGAGAAAAGTAGACCAACTTACAAACGTAGTAATTTTTCCCACGTGAGCTCCACCACGTTTGACCTTAGCTTTTCAGACAAATCGCACGGAATTCTGGACAATCGCTTTCCTTGTTCAGCATTTCATCATAAAGGATAATAATGCTGGTTTGGATACATTTTTGTTGATAATTTGGTCAAAAGAACTAATTGTGTCACTTTGTTGAGAAGTTTATGTTGGAAGTACATGGCGTGTGTTTTGAATAAGGTGCGCGGCGGCGCGGTTCATGAGACAAAAATTATATGTTCACGAAAAAATGTGCGTAGATGAAAATGTGCGTATGATGCAGTTATTGTGTGTGCGCAACCATAAGAAATCGCGCTTTCACTTAATTACTGAGCTTCTTATAAAAAAGGAATGTTTTGTTGCAGTGACATGAGCGGCGCACGTTGTACTTCCACAGGATAGCGAGAAAATGGACTCCCTTTAGAGATTGCGGTTTACAGATTTTTGAGGTGCTAATTTTAATAGTTTACACACAAAAAGCGAAGCGCATTTGACAGAAATTCGAATAAATTATATTGGAAACTCATAGGCGACCGGGGTGACGTAATTGATGTCTGAGAGAGGGATTTTAAACTTTTAAAGCGAAATACCGGCCTGTTTATGCTAATTTGCTCGATTTTAGCTCGATTTTGTATTCTAATTTATGTTTGTTTGCATAAGCTGCGTATGAATGCTGGTGTACTCGATGTGTTTCAAAAACCAGCCGGTATTTCGCTTTAATGCTCTTACTCTAAACCGGTGTGCTCGCAAAAATATTCAAGTCCGTTTTTAAAACTCGGGACAGTATTTTGTTACAATGATATGATACGCATCTGTTTCAGGCTTCCTGCAGAAACCGTCTTCAGATTGACGCACGCATATCTACTGACCCTTTGGATAAATCAACGCGTCGCCATTTATCCACAAGTAGAGCATGACACGTCAGTTTAGGAGTGTAGGAGATTTCAAGGCGTTGTTCAAATCAGAGGAAAATAAGTAGTTCTGGTCTTCATGCATCTTGAGTTCATTAATGATCGAAAAAAAACGGAATTGTTTCAATGCCTTTTTTATGCTACTTTAGTAATCAGAATCAGAATTACTGTGCATAATTTGCTTGCGCACATGACAATGCGTAACGCATGACGCATTGCGGCGTCAGTTTTTTAGTAAGAAGCAGAAAGTAGAAAACAATGCAAGCCTAGGTGTTTGCATAGTCTGAGCTTTTTAGATTAGTAAGTCATCTTTAGGAGAATAAATATTATGTTTCAGTAACGTCATGATAATCTACTGGGCAACCACTGAAGACTTGATCACGTGATCAACTTACAAGAGGAGAAACTGGAGGACCCCCATTTGAGGAGATTGTTCCTTATGGAGTTAGAGGTTGCCCTTGTTGATTTGCATCTACATTATGTTGTGGTTCTAAACCATCAGGTCATCATTAGGTATTATGCCATTATGTTGTCTAGGGTCACTAAGTTACAGTACATGTGCATAATTTCATTCATCGTTTTCCAGTGCCTTAAAGCGAATATGTAGGCACTCAAAATGAGCAAAAAAAAAGCGAAACTAGCGTTTCCATACCAGGCGTTAATTTAAATAGGCGACTGAATATGTAAATACGAAATTGGAATGCGCTGCATCTTGAATCTTGCTATTTGCCGATTTAAACTGAAATTTATTCAATCGGACCCAAATGTATGCAAGGGTTCCGAATTAGCGTTTACTATGGAAAAGGCGAGCTTTGTAATTGATTTTCTTTTAAGTGGGTAATTGTAGACAACTTTTGTTATTGTTTCCTTAATGGGCAACACGCATTCTATTAATACAGCTTAACTTCAAAAAGGGCCTACATATTCCCTTTAATATGCTTCACCATTGTATATGAACCGATAAGTGAAGATGTGTAAACACGTGTGTAAACGTGTAGTACTGAAAGAAAGACCGTCATATCACGTATCAGTCTTATTCTTAGGTTGTTGCGGCAAGAGAATCGTCAACTTCGATGACGTCGTAGTCAACGTTATGGTCAACGGCAACATCGTTGAATGAAGTGCGAGGAAGAAACATTGCAAGTGAGCATCCTCTCGTTCCGATTTATAGTAGGTTTCAACATATCATCCTGGTTTCATGCATTTTGGTCTTTAAGTATGTGAAAGTATGTGGGTCGCAGATGATTAGCCGATTATTCTGCAGTACTGTTTTGTGTGCAAGCAGCGTACTCTTATATTCTTAATATTTACACTTAGAGTCACGGGGAGTATTTTTGCAGTAAGTAAGCATTTTTTCAGATTTTGTTCAGTGACCATGTCCAGATTGAAACCAATTTCAGAACTGATATTGACGCCAGAGAGTGTTCTTTCTTGGACGTCAATGGACAAATCAGCCCTTCGCCACATTTCTGCATGAAAAATGCAGCGCGTCGGTAGGGGTATTTTGAAGTTGGCTTTTCATACACTTTCTTTGATTATTGATCAAAATAATGCTGATAATGACATTTTGGTGTTACTTTAGGAGTAGAATCAGCAACACTGTGGGTAATTTATTTTCTCAAGTCATTTTCTCAAGTTTCTCAAGAGTGCGTAACGCATAGCAGATTGCGTTAAACGATGGGAGTTAATAAGAATCAGTAAGAAATTATTTTTTATAAAAAGCTTCGGCTTCTTGCACGAACATATTTTATTGCAGTGAGATGATGAGCTACTGGTGCGACTTGCGAGATGGTGCATGGGGACGCCATTTGAGTGGAATGTCCATTATGGAGCTCGAAGTGGTCAACGATGGTTTGCATCTACATTCTTGTTCTAAATCATAATAGAATTAAGTGTGAACGTAGTTAGGGGATGATAAGGTCATTGGTGGTTACACTTGCATATATAATCATAATTTCATTAGAGTACCTTCATATAAATCCCCTTGTATCTGAGCTGAGAACTGCGGATGACGGTGTCCACGGTGCCTACACACGTACACCTGTAGTATTGGAAGAAAGACCGTCACATGACGAATCCGCCATATTCTTAATTCTTAGGTTGACGCTGCAAGAGAATCGTCAACATCGCTGACGTCGTCGTCAGCAATAACGTCAACGTCATCGTCGTTGCATGACGTGCGAGGAGTAACACGTGCTGGAGCAGTGGGAGCAAGGATAGGATAAATGTATGTTTGTAGTCAGTTTTAACTAGAATTGAATAAGGTTCTGCCACCAAAAGCATTTTTTTTTCTGTCGAGAGTGGCAGCCTGGCTGGAGTAGTTGCTCATGATCGTTGGCCCCGTACGTGAGATCATATACCTCAGATCGCAGGGGTAAAGTGAAGGCATTTATTTCAGCGAAGGAATGTCTGCCGCGTAGAGGGATGTTACGTCAACATGAAATGGATTGTGTTCGAAGAAAGGCAAGATTTTGATAAGTGCTGCAGTGGCGCCTGACCACGGGCACAATTGGCGCAGACGGTTGAAAAAAGCGCTCTCGGGAGATAGAATCGCAGTTGTTATCTAAGTAAGAACTGTTACCAACCAATTATTGTCAACACTTTGTTGTGCTGAATTGGAGCACCGAAACTGTCCTGCAACAAATTTTGCTCATAATCGTAGGCACTGGGAATCGATTAGTTGCGCGCCGCACCATTTCGGGACACAAAATGCACGCCGCGACGAAATGGAACGCAAAATGCGCGCCAAAACGTTGTGGGGCTCTTCAGTTTCGTTCAATCAAGAATATTGGACACCACTCAGGGTTTTCTTATATTTTACCAACGTTTCTTCGCATCGTGATCCAAATCCTATATCTTTACATGAAAAATCAATGGGTTATAATTTATAGTTTTATTTCTTGCAAATTTAATAATCCTTGTAGATGGTGTGTGTGTGCGGCCGCTCGACAGATGGACTTTAGGGACTGAAGACAGTCCAATTGGGACACAACAAGAAGTAAGGATTGGCAAGGATAGGACGTTAGGTTTGCAAACAATTGACGAGTTTCTACGTTTCTAGGAAACTGATGTAGCTTTTGTGAAAAGTAAATATGAGTATGCATTGCCTTGTGATTGTTGGGACAGGTCTTCAAGTACTGAAAACACCACGATATCGTACTAGCTGATCTGATTCGCTGTGCAGACTAAGCAATTAGGCAAATTATTTGGAGATCTTTATGGATTGAGCTTAAGCCTTTGTTTTGAAAAAAATTAAATCAAGAAATTAAATCAAAGGATGTCTATGACATTTGGCAGCTGCCACAAAGTATGTATTTAATGGGCAACATTCGTATGCATTCGTACAAACACTTTATATGTATTTTATTACTTCAGCAGCCAGACTTTGTTGTGATGTCGGATGCGCGTTGCTGGTTCGAAACTATTCGGATGCTTCCGTATGCGGAACGAGGAGACTTTTGTCTGGATGGAGCTTTCGAAGAACTTGTGGTAAACGTCATTTTCTGATTTTGAATAAGACTTAATTTCTCTGAACAAAACATTATTGTACTCACTGCCACGTTTAAGTCTTGTTTGTGTTTACAACTTGCACTCAAATTTGTTCACTTATTCCAACCGTACCATGTATATAAATCGACTGATTTGACATACTGGACGGTCTATATCCACACTTGGGGAATTGTTCTTCTAGAGTAAACCGAGTCGCTTAAACGTGAGATATTGACGAGTACAGTAGTCGTGGCTTGAATCCCGTCATCGCATTATGTGGTAGTGCATGGCATTTCGCTCTATTTTCGCCCAATAGTTGCCAGGCTCTTACCGCGCGCAATTTTGAGCCGAGTCAGATCCTTGCGGACCATCATTATTTAATTGAACTCCAAGTATAACCTTCCTTCAATATTCGTCAACTCGAGTTCATATATTAACAACACAATACATCAATTTAGTTGGTTAAAGGTCGAACTCACGTTGAGAATAATTTCTGCACAAACCGGAAAAGTAAATAACGGTACGTAATACAAAGTGAGAGGGTTTAGTGAGAAAACAAAACATGAATAAGCAAGAAAAACTGCAAACTGTCATAACAACGTGAATGTTTCGTGGTGCGCGTCGAAAAAGAAGAAGGCGCGCGTGAATGTCGCCGCGCTCATTTCACTAGTGTGCTGAGCAATCCTTCACGAGAACCTGATAATGCCAATCCGCATGCTTTCACTGGGCTTGCATCGATTTCTACTTTTTTTCCGCTCCCAATTTTCACGGCGTGCATCGGGCTCACATGGCAACGAAAAAGGTTTACATAGTGCAGTAATTAGTCATGCGCCTCAGTTTCAAAATAAAAAATGAAAACCAATAAATGAATTCAAAGTATGATTTTCCCAACCGGCGGATTGAACAGATGAAGTTAGCCAAATGATAGCATGGGCCAGTTGTAACAATTGTTGTTTCAGAAAGAAAACCTACGTATAAATCTTTGTTGATGCGAGTACCTTCGCCCTGCTTTGCACATCCTCCCGCATGTCTCGCCGAGGATGTGGCGAATTCGCTGCTCACCGCTTAATCTGGTACGAAGTTTAATTTTGCTCTGCATTCTCTCTTTTGCCTCGCGATTTTTTCTCTCCAGGCTCTCGTCATATCTGTAAAACAACAAGCCACTGCCAATACCCCAATCAATAATGCATTAATCATTGTTAATTTATCTATAAAGTCAATAAAGCTATCAAAGATATTTAGGCTCGTTTGGTGAGGTCGCCATCATATTGAGTGGAATAACTCCACAAAAGGAGCGACGAGTAAAATAGTAAAACGGTATGTAGTATTGTTGATTTTTGTGTGAAAAGTACGCTGAAGCAAGGTAACCTGCAAACCATCGTTACAATTCTTTACTTTGGTGATTCACTGCAAACAAAACTGAAGTACGTATGCCTCTCGCCGCGCGCCGCGTAAGTATTCTTTTGCGCGAACGCGGCGAAGATAGGACGAACTTGCCGCGCGCCTTTTTATCTGAAGTTGTATCGATTGGGGTCGTATCTAATTTTCAGCCGACCGTTGCCTGGGCCTAAGATGTTGCCGGGCGAAATTTACCTAGGTAAAACTTTTTTGCATTCTGATCCATTATTTAATTATGCCATAAAACGTTGTGTCAAAACACTGTCCTATGTCAAAACAGCGAGGCGCAGCGCTTCGCTCAAGAAGGAAATAATTCAAAAAGATAATTTGACCATTCTTTTTTCAGAATTACCGACGCACCTACAACATGAAAACCTGCTGGTGTTACGAAGAACGTGCGCGTATCGTATATCATCCATACTGGACCAGCCACCACTTGCCATGTTCTCGCCGAGGATGCTGCGAAGTTGCCACACACATTTTTTTCGGGTACAACATACTACATACATATACTTCGCCCAGTCCTGGTACGTGTCGTGCCGCATTCTCGCGCCAGTTCTAGCCGCAATAGGTCACTTTTGCGTCAAGAATATTGAAAAGTTGTCTGCGGCGCGCGCCTCGCCCTCTTACACATGCGCATCATCCTTGTAGATCTAGTTTTTACCCTATTGGGCCGTTCATGTGTAAAAATAATTGTGGAAAATAATTAAGACTATTAAAGGGAGAGGCCCATGAGAATAAAGTTTTCCTCAATTTATTTGTAAAGAATGTCCGGAATTTCAGAAATATTACTGTGAAAACGGCATTGCTTGAAGCCTAGAACTCACAGAGTTATTCCCCGTCAAAGAGTTCGGCCATGTACCGTAGTCAGAATCAATTCTCTCGCTTTTAGGACATTCTTGTATTGCAAACGCCTCTTTATAGTCGTAGGAATGATCTTTATTCGTTTGACCATTCTTATATAGAGAAAGAATGCAAATTAACGGATATAAACCGTAAAAACGAATTTTGACGTCACTGACTACGGTACCTGGCCGAACTGTTTGCAGGGGAATAACTCTGCGAGTTCTAGGCTTCACGCAATGCGGTTTTCACAAGAATATTTCTGAATTTCCGGACATTCTGCGCAAGTAAATTAAGGAGAACTTTATTCTCATGGGCCTCTCCCTTTAAGAAACCCCGATTGACTTACCCAAAAACTACCCGCTACTATACTCGATGCCCATCAGCTGGTTTGATAATAAAATAGACTCGGTTGCGCATGAGACATTCTTAGCCGTTTCCTTTCAGGCTTGTAACGGTACTTGAACATGAATCTTTGATGGCGTGCTGCGGCAAATGGACTGTCTTCATCTCGCCGGCCTCCTCTCCCAGAACTAGCCAAACTCTCGCCATGTGCTCGCCGAGGATATTGCGCCCTCACATTTTTATCAGGTTCTACATACCGTTATTGCTCTAGTTTCGCGCTGTTATCGCGAGATATTTTTGTGCCAAGCCCATGCCGCGCACCACTTATTTGTCCACCACCTCAGTTTTGGAATTTTAGGTTTTGTTATATTTCGGTTCTGCGTCACCACTGAAAAACACTATTTAGATTGGTTTGCCCATGAAGTTCGCCAAAACTTCGTACGTATTAACAATTGTCTGGTAACACATGAAAAGAAGGAATGAACACAACTGCAGGAGGTACGTGTTATTGTCTTCTTTGTTGAATTTTCACTGCAGTCTTATGACTAGACAACACACACGAAAAAAAGCCACTCCATTACAATGAAGGATGCTAAAATACGACTAGGAAGAGCTCCGACTCGATATTATTTCTGTGCAGCTTTTACATACTTCTAGTGGCTCTTGCGGAGTAGGTCGCGACCGTGCCATTCACAGGCCTTCTGTAAATGAACGTTCTTTGAGCTTTAGGGCGCGTTTTTCAATTTTTTCACTAAAATAGTGTGATTGCTCATTGCGGAGTACATTCACCACGACCACTGTATATGAACGTTCTTTGAGCGCTAGCGGTTGCTAAGGTTTCACTAAAATAGTGTGATTGCTTCTTGCGGAGTACGTTCACCACGCCCTCTGCATATGAACGTTCTTTGAGCCTTAGCAGGTTGCTATGATTCACTGAAATAGTGTGATTGCTTCTTGCGGAGTACATTCACCACGCGCTCTGTAAATGAACGTTCTTTGAGCTTTAACGACGCGGTTACAATGTTTCACTAAAATAGGGTGATTGCTTCTTGCGGAGTACATTTACCACGCCCATTGTATATGAACGTTCTTTGAGCCCTAATGTTTCACTAAAATAGTGTGATTGCTTCTTGCGGAGTACATTCACCACGCCCTCTGTATATGAACGTTCTTTGAGTAGCACCGCGCTTGTAATGGCTAAGATAGTGTGATAGCTTCTTGCGGAGTATGTATTCACCACGTCCTCTCTGTATATGAACGTTCTTTGAGCTTTAGCGACGCTGTTGCAATGTTTCGTAGTGTGATTGCTTCTTGCGGTGTAGTTCGCGACCGTGCCATTCACCACGCCCTCTGTATATGAACGTTATTTGAGCGTTAGCACCATTGTTTCAATTACAATGTCCAGATTTAACAACTTTTAACAAATACATATATACAAAACGTCAAACTCCTGAGGTGCGCAGAAGCAGCACGACGGGTGCGCTAAAAGTGGTCGCCACGTTGCAAGCCTGCGCGGCGGTTGTTTTGCTTGTCCCCGTATCCCCTAACTTTACCGTAAAAAAGCACATTATCGACACTGTACTTCTTATGTTTAGTTCGCTGCAACCATTGTCGCAACAGGAACGATGCCGGACAAAGAGAACTTGGTCCGTATGCTGAATGAATTGACTACGTAAGTCCTGTTCTTGTTCTGTTTTGATAACATTTGGCCAACTTTTTGTTTACCTCCAGCCTCTCATAACTCTATTTATCTGTTCTTTCACGTAGAAATAGCAGCTCATTTGGCTGATAATTATAAACGGACCATATCGCAGGCAGAATCGCCGGATGCCTTAATATGTATAGTACTGTCACAACCGTTTCCTAAAGAATGGTTGCTAAAGAAATCACTTCCTAATCTGTAACCGAACTTCAGAAAAAACTGCGAATATGTCGTAAGAATCTTTCGCTGAAATATTTCGATGCTGCAGTAATTGGATCAGATCTTCATTGCGGCTGAACGATCTACACATGGGAAACTGGAAATGGTCGGTTTATAACAATGTTCCAGGACTGGCAAAAGCGTACTCATGAGGTATGACCCTTATTTGGTGTCGGCCAAGCTCGCTATCATTTCTCTATTTGCAAACAGAACATGCTGTCAGCTTCTCAGCTTATCTAAAGCTGTTAGAAATTAAGACGATAAATCACATAATTTTCCAGGTAGTCTATATGTGTTTTCCTATTTTTAAGCTTAACCCTTCAGACCCGGCAACGCTCTACAGCGTGAAACATTGACGGCGTGCGCCGTAAAAAAGTGGTGCTTGCTTCTCGCCGCGCACCTTGTCCACGTTGGAATCACGCCGGTTTCTCGTGAGTCGTGAGTTCACATGAATTTTGTGAGGACGGACGTGGAGATTCGTATAAGTGAGTACCTTTCTAACTGCCTAGTATTTCTCTGTTTTTTCGCCTAATTTTTGCCCATCCCCATATCCGTATCAAACTTTGCGTGAAGCTTCGTGGCACATAGACATAGGTTTGTGGGCGTTTGAACACAGGGAAGTGTTAGAAAACATTATAGCATAATCAACATTCTTTTGCGTTATAATGGTTAAAAAAACACACCAAAAAACGAAGAAATTATAGTTTCGCATGCGCAATCTATAATTTAGGTGAATTCCTGCAAGTGTAAACCGAGGATCAGGACCCTGGTGGTTTCTAGTGATCCGAATTAGTCGCAGTCTTGAGAAGGAAGCGCGGATGCAAGCAATCTTCACTGTACTAAAAACACCACCCGAGGACAACAAAATGCAAAGAAGGGCTGCAAACTAAACGGTCGGTTTTTGACAATTTTCTGGTGCACTTGAGGAAACTAGGCCAATGTGCGGCCTACACTGGGCCTGTCAGACTATCGGAACCACCTGGCGCCCACCTCGCGCCGCGCACCTAGCTCACAGTTTGTCAGACTCTAGGAACCCATTCGCGAGTTGTCAGAAACAATTTGTTCGCGTTTGCCAATTCAGTTCCGGAACTGCACTAATATTCAAATCCGCAATATCAAGTTGCCGAGTGATGCATAAATTGAAAAGAATTGGCAAATTACTTAGGTTTGTATTGATAGATCGCTTTTATAAGACTTATAAGATGGAACATGTTAGGTGGCGCTGGTAGTTTCTGGACAGTGCTTACAATAGGGATTGCGACCAGAATCCGATTTCACTCATATGGATTTTGTGTTTTTTTTTTCTGGAATCGAAAAAAAAGCAAAGAAACCATGTGAAAATGTAATCATGTTTTCAGCTGAATGAATAAAATGCCGAAGACAAGGACATAGTTCAAGAACCTGGACGGACATAGATTGTTTATACAAAATATCTTGACTGATGTTGGAAAAGACACACAGACAACAAAAAAGGAGCCGTAAACGAAATGGTCGGTTTATAGCAGTTTCGGAACGATAAAACTATTGTACAATTCACATGTACTCAACTGCTCACTACCTCTCGCACAATTTCCTTTGTATACCTAATTCGGAAAGCAATCAATAGCTGTGACGCATGCATTATGGAATATTATCAATATTCGTCAACTCCAAGACAATGTCGTCAATATTGGATAGACAGATTTGATTCCATACAAATGGCATAACATGATTCTCGTTCATTCTTGTGTTAATTGAAATAAATCCCTACTATTTGAATTTTAGTGAATGTAAATCTCGACGTTAACAGCAGTGTCGGACGGCTCATAAACAGAAGGGATGGCCGCGGCAGAACGGTAATCATAAACAGAAGGGATGGTCGCGGCAGAACGGTAAGCACTTCACAAGTTCTCTGAGAATATTTATAAGAAACTGAACCTGTTTCTGGCCAGTTGCTCGTTGCACACCTCTCTCAACCCTCGTCCGTTTCTCGCCTGCTTCTCGCGCACACCCCTCAGTATTCGCCTGTGTCTTGCCAGTTTCTTACACGCACCTCTCACAACCATCACCTGTTTCCCGCCAGTTACCGTGCGCACTCTCATACCTCGCCTTTTGTTTCCGGCGCGCACCGCTCTCAAGCTTCGACCGTTTCTTGCCAGTTTCTCGCTGCACACCTTACTCAGATATCACATGTTTGTTGCCAGTTTCTCACGCGCACCTGTCACTCAGCTCTCCCATGTTTCTCGCTAGTTGCTCGCGCGCAATCGTCTCATATATCATCTGTGAATTGGCAGTTTGTCGAGTGCACCTCTTTCTACTCACGCCCGTTTCTTGCCAGCTTCTCGCGCGCACCTCGCTCAGCCCGCGCCTGTTTCTTGCCAGTTACTCGCGCGCGCATTTCTCAGAACTCGCATTTTCCTTGTCAGTTTCTCGCTCGCACCTCTCTCCGTGCGCACATCTCTCATACCTCGACTGTTTCTTGCCAGTTTCTCGCGCACACCTCGCTCAGACCTCGCCTATTTGTTACCTTTCTTCGCGCCCATCACGCTTGTCCTCGCCCATTTCTTGCCAGTTGCTCGCGCGCACCTCTCTCAAATCTCGCCCTTTTCGTGCCAGTTTCTCTTGCGCACTTCTTTTCACCCTCGCCAGTTTCTTGCCAGTTTCTCGCTGCAAATGTATTTTAGTTTGGACCCTTGTTAGTAGGAATTGTTGTGAAGCCGTTCGTCTTAGGGTATCCTTTTGATTGCATGTTTCGATGTGTGTATTCAATAAACTATTATATAAATCTCTTTCCGCAGTCGCCTGTCTGTGCCTTGCCAGTTTCTCACGCGCACATGTCTCTCAGCCCTCGTCAGTTTCTCGCTGGTTTCTCGCGCGCACCTCTCTCTGCCCTCGCTTGTTTCTTGCCATTTCCTCGCGCTCACCACGCTCACCAGGGCCCATTTCTTGCCAGTTTCCGCACAAACCTATTTATTGGACTGGACTATTTTTTATTGGATCCTTACAACTTTGTCAACAAGGGGCCTGATGGCACCAAAATGATGCATAAAAAATAAGCAAATTATTTAGTTTTTTTTTTGTGCGATCGCCTTTACTTTAAAGTGAGTGGTTAAGTAGGATAAGATTAGGTAACGCTGATAGTCTCCTAAGAGTGCTTAGGGTTTACGACCAAAATCTGATTTCACTCCTATGGACTTTAAAAGTATTTGTTTTCTGGAATCGACTGATTTAGTTTGGTAAATACAGCAAAGAAGCCATGACAAAATGCCGAAAATGACGAAATGGCGGGTTTTAAGAAACTTTCGAAACGACATAAACTGTAGAAGAATTCACATGTACTCAACTTGTATTTCATGCTACTAATCCTCACTAGCTTTCGCACAATTTGTTTTGTAATATTAATATTTAAAGCAATTGACAGCTGTAACACATTATGAAATACGTACTACCAATATTTGTGACCATCAAGGCACTGTCGTCAATATTGGCATAATATGAGGCATAAAATCACATAATATGACGTTCGTTTTGTGTAATTGAAAAAAACCCATTACCATCTGGATTTCAGTGAATGTGCTTCTCGACGTTGACAGCAGTTTCGGACGGCTCATAAACAGAAGGGATGGCCGCGGCAGAACGGTAAGCACTTCACAAGTTCTCTGAGAATATGTATGAAAATGAGATGTGCCTGTTTCTTACAGTTTCTCGCGCCCACTTCTCTTCGCCCCGCTTATTTTTTACAGTTTCTCGCGCGTAATTCTCTCAGAACTCGCCTTTGTCCTTTGTCGTGCCATTTTTCGCGCCTACCTCACGCAGCTCGCGCCTTTTTCTCACAGATCCCGCTTTTTCGTATCAGTTTCTCGCGAGTTTCTTGTGTGCGCCTCTCTAAACCTTTACAAGTTGCCTGCCAGTTTCACGCCTCACACGTCTTTCAGAACTGTTCCTTGCAGTTTCTCGTGCCCATTTTTCACGGACCTCGGTTATTTTGTTCCAGTTTCTCGCGCGTACTTCTCTCAGAACTTGCTTTCTAAATTTCTAATGTCAGTTTTCTTGCGTCGGCCCTTGCCCATTTCTCGCCAGTGTCCGGCACTCATCTCTTGCAAGCTTCGCACGTTTCTTGCCATTTCACGCTGAACACCTCTTTCGGAATTCGCCCCTTGCTTACCAGCTACATGCTGCACACCACTCTCAGAACTCGGATCTTTCCTGGCAGTTTCTCGCGCGCACCTCGCTCGGAGCTTGCCTTTTCGTGATAGTTTCTCGCCTGCTCTTTCAACCCACGCCCGTTGCTTGCCTGTTTTACGCTGAAAACCTCTTTCAGAACTCGACCCTTGCTTGCCAGTTTCTCGCCAGTTTCTTTCATTGCCTCTCTAAACCCCCGCCCTTTGCTTGCCAGCTACAAGCTGCACACCTCTCTCAGAACTCTTATATTTCTTGGCAGCTGCTCGCTGAGCACCTCTTTCGGAGCTCTCATGTTCCTTGCCATTTTCTCGCCAGTTTCTGGCGATCTTCTTTCTCAACGCTCGCCCGTTTCTTGCAAGGACGTACTGCACACCTCTTGCGCGCGCATCTCTCATTGCGCATCTCTCGCTGTTTGCCAGTTTCTTGCCAGAACCTCTCTCAACCCTTGCCCTTTCACCCGTTTCTTACTGAACAGCTCTTTCAGGACACGCATGTTTCTTGCCAGTTCCTCGCGCACATCTCTCAGCTTTGACCTGTTCCTTGCCAGTTCCTAGCTCGCTTCTCTCCGTCACGCTTATTTTGTTACAGTTTCGCGCGCGTACTTCTCTCAGAACTCCCTTTTTCGTCCCAGTTTCTCGCGAGTTTCTGGCGCGTACCTCTCTAAGCCCACGCAAATTGCTTGCCATTTTCCTGAACACCTCTTTCAGAACTCGCATATTTCTTGCCAATTTCTCGCCAGTTGATGGCTCGCGCCTCTCTAAACTCGTTGCTTGCCTGTCTCATTCTGAACACCTTTTCTAGAACTCGCGCGTTTCTCGCTAGTTTCTCGCCACTCTTCTTTCTCAACCCTCTCCCGTTTCTTGCAAGTTACGCGCTGCACACCTCTCGCGTGCGCATCTCTCAAGCCGCGCCTGTTGCTTGCCAGTTTCTCGCTGAACACCTCTTTCAGAACTCGCGCATTTCTTGCCGTTTCTCCCCAGTTTCTTGCTGAACAGCTCTTTTGAACATAACCGATGGGCCAGGGTTAAGTGAGGCGCACGCCAGAAACTCGCGGGAAACTGGGACGAAGAAGGGAGTTCTGAGAGAGGTGCGCGCGCGAAACTATGGAGAAAAAGGCGAGGGCTTGTGTGATGTGAGGTGTCAGGTAAGCAAGATAAACTGGCACGACAAAGGCGAGGAGAGAAGTACGTGCGGGAAACTGTAAAAGTGTGTTTCTCGTTGAATACCTCTTAAAGTCTTAAACCCTCGCCATTGCTTGCTGGTTACATGCTGCACACCTCTTTCGGAACTCTGATGTTTCTTGCCAGTTTCTCGCGCGCACCTCTCTCCGCCCCGCTTATTTTTTTACAGTTTCTCGCGTGTACTGAGAACTCGCCTTTGTCCTTTGTCCATTTGTCTTTGTCGTGCCAGTTTATCGCGCCACCTCACGCAGCCCGCGCTTTTTTCTCCACAGTTTCACGCGCACTCCTGTCTCAGAACTCGCGTTTTCGTCCCATTTTCTCGCGAGTTTCTTGCGCTTCACTTCAGAGTGTGCCTTCTATAAACCCTGCACGTTGCTTACCAGCTACACGCTACACACCTCTCTCGGAACCCTCCTGTTTCTTACGAGTTTCTGGCGCCCGCCTCTCTCAGAACTCCCGTGTTTTTTTGGCAGTTTCTCGCGGTCTCCCTCTTTCCGAACTCGCAGGTTTCTTGCAAGTTCTCGCCAGTTTCTGGCGATCTTCTTACGCACTGCAAACCTCTTGCGTGCGCACCTCTCATTGCGCATCTCTCGTTGCTTGCCAGTTTCTCGCGAACACCTGTTTCAGAACTCGCATTTTTCTTTTGCCAGTTTCTTGCCAGTTTCTGGCGTGAACCTCTATCAACCCTTGATCTTGCCATTTCCTCGCGCGCACCTCTCTCTGCCCTCGCACATTTCTTGCCAGTTTCCGCACACCACCATTTATTGGACTGGACTATTTATTTATTGGATCCTTACGACTTTGTCAAGAAGAGGGTCTGATGGAACCATAATGATGCGTACATTTAAAAAACAGCAGACTATTTAGTTTTATTTGTGCGATCGCCTTTGCAGTGCTTAAAGGATCGCAGTCACTACAAAAATCATCATTTTGCTTCGAGTTTACTTGAATTTAGTAAAGAATAAAGAAAAATACTTTACCAAAACCGAATAATTTGAATTCCAACACAGGGAGTGAACAAGTAGAAAAGTAGTTTTACTTAACTACAGCGAGATTATGAAACGTGTAGTGATGTGCCTGCAGACCCTTGCACTATATTTAAAAATATTTTATGCCGATATTTTCCGCAATAATTTGCATACTCCCGATCGGGAAGTAGCTGTATGAACACGTTTCGTGAACCTGCTGTAGCTTAGTAGAACGTAGAACTACTTTTCTACTTGTTGACTCCCTGAGTTGGAATTCAAATTATTCGGTTTTGGTAAAGTATTTGTCTCTATTCTTTACTAAATACAAGTAAACTCGAAGAAAAACGATGATTTTGTAGTGTCTGCGTCCCTTTAAGTAGGATAAGCTGATCGTTTCCTAGGAGTGCTTAGGAATGTTTACCGTATCATGCCTGTATCATGTTTTCAGCTGAATAGAAAGAATGCCGAAGGTATGGACATGGTTCAAGATCCTGGACGGACCATAGATCGTTGAATATCTTGATGTTGGAAAAGACAAATAGACAACAAAATTAGCCGTAAAAGAAGTGGTCGGTTTATAGCAACGTTTTGGAACGAATAAACTATAGTAGAATTCACATGTACTCAACTTGCATTTGGAGCTACTAATCCTCACTAGCTTTCGCACAATTTGTTTTGTGATATTAAAGGGATAGGTTCACCTCGAATTGCACCTTTTTTATAATTTATATTGATAGTATGACCTTTGACGGTCAAAAGTGAAAAAAACGAAAATTGCAGTAAATTTCCTTTTCTCCCCGAAGTAGGAGAGCTTGCTCAAAAGCTAAACTACCTCGAATTTATAAAACAATTGGAGTACCGCAGCCATGGTAAGTGGGAAATAGCGTAGCAGGGCTGGAGACGCTAGAAGCTAGAAGATACAGGGCCCTTTATCATCCTCTGTCTATCACAACAATCTCTGCACCTCCAAACCTGTCACTCTATTTCCCATTTAGCTAGGCTGCGGTACTCCAATTGTTTTATGAATTCGAGGTAGTTTAGCTTTTTGAGCAAGCTCTCCTACCTCGGGGAGAAAAGGTAATTTTATGTAATTTTCGCATTGTGAAGGTTTTCGACCATACTATCAATAGAAAGCATTCAAAAAGGTGCAAATCTTAGTGAACCTATCCCTTTAATATTTAAAGCAATTGACAGCTGTAACACATTATGAAATACGTACTATCAATATTTGTGACCACCAAGGCGCTGTTGTCAATATTGGCATAATATGAGGCATAACGGCATAAAATGGCATAATATGACGTTGGTTTTGTGTTAATTGAAAAAAACCATTACTATTTGTATTTCAGTGGATGTGCATTTCGACGTTGACAACAGTTTCGGACGGCTCATAAACGGAAGGGATGGCCACAGCAGAACGGTAAGCACTTCACAAGTTCTCTGAGAATATATATGAAAATGAGCTGTGCCTGTTTCTTACAGTTTCTCGCGCAAATTTTTTCATAGGCCTCGTTTATTTTTTCCACACACCTCTTTCAGAACTCTGATGTTTCTTGCCAGTTTCTCGCGCGCACCTCTCTTAACCCTCGCCCTTTTCCTCGCCCGTTTCTTGTGTGTTTCTCGCGCGCACCTCTTTCAGAACTCGCCTTTTCCGTTGTCATGCCAGTTTATCGCGCCTCAGGCAGCCCGCGCCTTTTTCTCACAGTTTCGCGCGCACTCCTCTGCCAGAGCTCGCTTTTTCGTCCCAGTGTCTCGCCAGTTTCACGCCGCAAACCTCTCTCAGAGCTCGCATGTTCCTTGCCATTTTCTCGCCAGTTTCTGTATCGCGCCTCTCTGAACCCTCACCCGTTGCTTGCCTGTCTCATGCTGAACACCTCTTTCAGAACTCGCGCGTTTCTTGCAAGTTACGGGCTGCAAACCTCTCGCGCGCGCATCTCTCATTGCGCATCTCTCGTTGCTTGCCAGCTTCTCGCTGCTCCACTCTCAGAACTCGGCCACTTGTATTCTTTATATAAGAAAAAGGATCACAGACACGGTGAAATGATTACATATAGTATATCAGCTTGTTTCAGATGAACCACGAAGTTGCGAATCGCCTGATCAAGAACATATGTGGACACCTTCACTAAAACCCTTTAAATTTTTTATTGCACTGTTTGCGCTTTTTTGGCGCATATTGATTCGGATGTATGCATTTATAGCGGTCTATGGCGCAAAAGAAAAGCCATATTATTGTTATTTTATTTTATTCTTATTATTTACTTGTGAATATTATTCTCATTCACTTCGGAACAAGATGAAAACGGACCTGGGAACGATACGGTCAGGTTTTTTTATTATAAAAAATAGCCATGCAAGAAAAAAATATGCAAAAAATATTGGCTCAAAAAATATTGGCAACAAATTAAAATCCGAGGTCGCATCGCGGTGCGCACAAATCCTCATGTCCAACATTGCGTCTCAAGTCAACGCAAGAGAATATGTGCTGTGATTTTAAGTAAGTTGCATACCACAGGCAGGTATTGACTCACAAAAGGTGTGTCGTATGTCATGCGTTGCATAAACTTTGCGCTACTAGCAGATAAAAAGTGCAAGCTCAGAGCGGCGCACTCATGGTGCTTGTTATAAAAAAGCGAATGACATACAGGTTAAGCGCACAAATGTGCGGCAAAAAGGTGTGTCGTATGTCATGCGTTGCATAGACGTTGCGCTACTAGCATATAATAAGTGCAAGCTCAGAGCGGCGCACTCATGATGCTTGTTATAAAAAAGCGAATGACATACAGGTTAAGCACACAAATGTGCGGTAAAAAGGTGTGTCGTATGTCATGCGTTGCATAGACGTTGCGCTACTAGCATATAATAAGTGCAAGCTCAGAGCGGCGCACTCATGATGCTTGTTATAAAAAAAGAGAATGATGTACAGGTTAAGCGCACAAATATGTGGTAAAAAGGTGTGTCGTATGTCAAGCGTTGCATAAATGTTGCGCTACCAGCAGATAAAAAAGTGCAAGCTCAGAGCGACGCACACATGATACCTGGTTATGAAAACGCGTGTGCTACACAGAGTAAGCGCACAAATATGTGACTAAAAAAATAGCGGCGCACACATGACATGATGCTGCTTGGTTATAAAAAACGTGTACTACACAGGCAAAGCGCAAAATTATATTGTTAAAAAGGCGTGTCGTATATCATACGCGGCACAAGTGTCGCGCTACTAACACGTAAAAATGTGCAAGATCAGAGCGGCGCACGCACGATGCATGGCTATAAAAATGCGTGTGCAACACAGTTAAGCGCACACGCATATGGGTGTGTCGTATGTCAGTGTAAAAAGTACACGCAGATAAAAAGAGCAAGCTCAGAGCGGCGCACTCATGATGCTTGTTATAAAAAAGCGAATGACATACAGGTTAAGCGCACAAATATGTGGTAAAAAGGTGTGTCGTATGTCATGCGTTGCATAAATGTTGCGCTACTAGCAGATAAAAAAGTGCAAGCTCAGAGCGACGCACATGATACTTGGTTATAAAAACTCGTGTGCTACACAGAGTAAGCGCACAAATATGTGGCTAAAAAAATGTTTCCGCACACGCGGCATAAGTGTTGCGTTACACGCAGGTAAAAAACGCACGGTCATAGCGGCGCACACATGACATGATGCTTGGTTATAAATAAACGTGTACTACACAGGCAAAGCACAAAATTATGTGGTTAAAAAGGTGTGTCGTATATCATGCGCGGCACAAGTGTTGCGCTACTAACATATGAAATGCAAGGCCAGAGCGACGCTCGCATGATGCTTGTTACAAAAAGGCGTGTGGAACACAGGTTAAGCGCACAAATATGTGGTAAAAAGGTGTGTCGTATGTCATGCGTTGCATAAACTTTGCGCTACTAGCAGATAAAAAGTGCAAGCTCAGAGCGGCGCACTCATGGTGCTTGTTATAAAAAAGCGAATGACATACAGGTTAAGCGCACAAATATGTGCTAAAAAGGTGTGTCGTATGTCATGCGTTGCATAAATGCGCAGGTTAAGCGCACAAGCATGTGGGTGTGTCATATGTCATACGCGTCATGAGTGTTGCATTACATGCAGGTAAAAAGTGCAAGCTCAGTGCGGCGCACGCATGATGTTTGGTTATGAAAAGCTTGTGATACACAGGTTAAGCGCACAAGCACATAGGTGTGTCGTATGTCATACGCGACATGAGTGTTGCATTACATGCAGGTAAAAAGTGCAAGCTCAGTGCGGCGCACGCATGATGCTTGGTTATGAAAAGCATGTGCTACACAGGTTAAGCGCACAAGCATATGATGGGTGTTTCGTATGTCATACGCGACATGAGTGTTGCATTACATGCAGGTAAAAAGTGCAAGCTCTTATCGGCGTACGCATGATGCTGTTATAAAATGCGTGTGCTACACAGGTTAAACGCAGAAATATGTGGTTAAAAAGGTGTGTCGTATGTCGTGCGTTGCATAAACGGTGCCCTACTAGCAGATAAAAAGTGCAAGCTCAGAGCGGCGCACTCATGAAACTTGGTTATAAAAACGCGTGTGCTACACAGAGTAAGCGCACAAATATGTGGCTAAAAAATGTTTCGTATTTCGCGCACGCGGCATAAGTGTTGCGTTACTCGCAGGTGAAAAACGCAACGTCATAGCGGCGCACACATGGCATGATGCTTGGTTATAAAAAAACGTGTACTACACAGGCAAAGCGCAAAATTATGTGGTTAAAAAGGTGTGTCGTATATCATGCGCGGCACAAGTGTCACGGTACTAACACATAAAAATGTGCAAGATCAGAGCGGCGCACGCACGATGCATGGCTATAAAAATGCGTGTGCAACACAGATTAAGCGCGTAAATACTTGGTTAGAAAGGTGTGTCATATGTCGTGCGCGGCAAACGTGTTGGGTTATTCGCAGGTAAAAAACGCAAGGTCATAGCGGCGCACACATGACATGATGCTTGGTTATAAAAAACGTGTACGTAGGCAAAGCGCAAAATTATGTGGTTAAAAAGCTGTGTCGTATATCATGCGCGGCACAAGTGTCGTGCTACTAACACATAAGAATGTGCAAGATCGGCGCACGCATGGTGCTTGTTATAAAAAAGCGTGTGCTACACCACAAGCATATGGGTGTGTCGTATGTCATGCCTTGTATAAACGTTGCGCTACTAGCAGATAAAAAGTGCAAGCTCAGAGCGGCGCACTCATGATGCTTGTTATAAAAAAGCGAATGACATACAGGTTAAGCGCACAAATATGTGGTAAAAAGGTGTGTCATATGTCATGCGTTGCATAAATGTTGCGCTACTAGCAGATAAAAAAGTGCAAGTTCAGAGCGACGCACATGATACTTGGTTATAAAAACTCGTGTGCAACACAGAGTAAGCGCACAAATATGTGGTTAAAAAATTGTTTCGTATGTCGTACACGCGGCATAAGTGTTGCGTTACTCGCAGGAAAAAAACGCAAGCTCAGAGCGGCGCACGCATAATGCTTTGCTATAAAAAAAGCGTGCGGTACACAGGTTAAGCGCACAAATATGCTGTTAAAAATGGTCTTACGCGTCTCAAATGTTTCGTTACCAGCAGATAAAAAGTACAAGCTCAGTCAGGCGCACGTCATAAAAATGCGTGTGCTACACAGGTTAAGCGCTTAAATGTGTGGTTTATCATACGCGGCATAACTGTTGCGTTACCAGCAAGTAAAAAGCGCATACTCACGGCGGCGCGCATGATTTTTTTTATACAAAAAAAGCGAGTGCTACACAGGTTAAACGCACAAATATGTATATAAAAAGGTGTGTCTTATGTCACTGGTATGTCACACGCTGCATAATTGTTGTGCTACTAGCAGATAAAAAAGGAGCAAACTCAGAGCGGCGCACGCATGATTATTGTTATAAAAAAGCGTATGGCACACAGGTTAAGCTCGCAAATATGTGGTTTTCGTATGTCACACGCGGCATAGGTGTTGAGCTTGTAGCAGATAAAAAAGTGCAAGCTCAAAAAAAATGCCGTGTTAGTAAAAAACGTGTCAAAAATGTATGTCGCATGTTGCGTATAATAAAAAAGGCTAGGCCCAGCTTCGCACGCGTAACAGTAGTATGTTGCTACATAAAAACACGTTTAGCTCAGAGCGGCGCACGCATTATGCTTGTTATAAAAAAGTATATGGCTCACAGGTAAAGCGTGTAAATGTTTTTTTTTGTTTTAAGGAACGCAGTCACGATATTTTCGCAATTTGTATTTAATTTTCATTAAATATATGAAGTTATGCGAAAACATCCGATACCAATACCAATTTCCAGAAAAACAAACTTGGGGAGAGAATTCACTGAGAATGGGCGTTACTCGACTACAGTAGGTACGCAATTGTCCGGGCAAAGGCTCAGTACAATATAATAAACACTATGCAGTGTTAGACAATTGTGATGTGCTGTCACTGCAGGGTATTCAATCTCGGCCGCATTCCGGGCAATTGGTTTCATTCACAATATATTGTTATCCAGTAACTCCCATTCTAAGTGAGTTATCTCCCTGAGTTCGTTTCTCTTTAACTTCATATTGCTGTCTTCCTTCACACTTTCATATATTTAATAAATAAATAACAAATAAAAATTACGAATTTATCGTGACTGCGTTCCTTCCTAAGAATCCTAAGCGCACACATATGTGGTTAAAAATTTGTTCCGTATGTCACGCGCGGCATAATCGTTAAGCTACTAGCAGATAACATAGTGAAAGCTCAAAAAATAGCGTGCTGGTAAAAAACGTGTTCAAAAATGTGTGTCGCGTGTTACGTATAATAAAAAAGGCTAGGCACAGCTTCGCGCGTGTAACAATAGTATGTTGCTACATAAAAACTCGTCGAAAAATGTAGGAAAAATCGTGGGGTTCTGCGCAAAAATATGCGGTTGAAAAGGCGAAAATATGCCGTTAAAACGAGTTTCTCAGTGTTCTTGGCTTTTTATATTTTGTGCGGCGCTCAGAAAAGTGCAAGCGCACTGCAGTGATATCATAACGTGTGTTACATAAAAACACCTAAAACGTGGTTAAAAATGAGTATCGCAGAGTTGCGCGCTTCTTCAATTGTATTATGCGCAGAGAAAAAGTGCAAGATCGTGTGTAAAATGCGGTAATAGTTCAAATCCACAAAAAATATGGTTAAAAATGTGTGTCGTAG
Source organism: Pelodera strongyloides (assembly GCA_036852015.1). NCBI lineage: Eukaryota > Metazoa > Nematoda > Chromadorea > Rhabditida > Rhabditidae > Pelodera > Pelodera strongyloides. The sequence goes on along the minus strand of JAANDG010000422.1, from coordinate 43,025 downwards.
AGTTGATCGCGGCTTATGTGCCAAGAAAAAGGGCAAGCGCACAGCTACGTGTGCATACTATGTTGCCATACAAAAAAGACGGCCATAGTTCAAAATGTTGATGCGCTTGCACTTTTTTGACCAACAACTCCACGACATTTCGCGCATTTTTTGGCGTGCATACGTGTTTTTATGCAGCAACATACTGTTATGCGTGCGAAGCTGTACCTAGCCTTTTTTAATTATACGTAACACGCGAGACACATTTTTGAACACTTTTTTTCCCAACACGCTATTATTTATAAATCCTGCCCATATAAACATATCAGCAAGGAACTGAGCGACCCATCTGACACACATTTTTTTGCAATTTGAGCGCGACGCTTGACCTGTGTGACACACTTTCATGTAAAACCAATCATAATGCCGCTCTGAGCTTGCCCTTTTTGCCTGATTGTAGCGCCACAATTATGTGGCGTATAACATACGATCTTTTTTAACCACATATTTATTGTAGCACACCCTTTTTTTACAACCAAGCAGCGTGCGTGCGCCACCATGAGCTTGCACTTTTTTTAACTTCGAGCAACGTGACACTTATGACATACGATAATACGTGATTAATTAGTAATCTCGGCCTGAATTATATTTTTTCCTTGTAGTCAATGTGACCGCTGCCAAAGGCTAGAAACACGACAACCTTTTTATTACAAATTTGTGCGTTTAACATGTGTGGCTCACGTTGTATGACACAAGAAAAAAAAACCAAATCATAATGCGTGCGCCGCTATGAGCTTGCCCTTTTTATCTGATTATAGCGCCACCCTTATGTAGCGTGTAACATACGACCTTTCTTAACCACATATTTATGCTGTTGAGCTCTGTACCTGTAGCACTTTTTTTACAACCTAGCATCATGCGTGCGTCACAATGAGCTTGCACTTTTTTTAACTTCGAGTAACACGCTGTATGACACACGACACACGACAACCTCTGTATTACAAATTTGTGCGCTTAGGATGTGTGGCACACGTTGTATGACACACGCCAACCTTTTTATTACAGATTTGTGCGCTTAACATGTGTGGCACATGCTTTTTCACATGCGTGACACACGCTGTATGACACATGACAACCTTTTTATTACAGCTTTGTGCGCTTAACATGTGTGGCACACGCTTTTTAACATGTGTGGCACACGCTGTATGATACATGGCACACGACAACCTTTTTATTACAAATTTGTGCGCTTATCATGTGTGGCACACGTTGTATGACACACGCCAACCTTTTTATTACAGATGTGTGCTCTTATAATGTGTGGCACACGCTTTTAACATGTGTGGCACATGTTGTATGACACATGACAACCTTTTTATTACAGATTTGTGCGCTTAACATGTGTGGCACACGCTATGTGACACACGACAACCTTTTTATTACAGATTTGTGCCATTAAAATGTGTGGCACACGCTGTATGATACACGACAACCTTTTTATTACAGATTTGTGGGCTTAACATGTGTGGCACACGCTGTATGACACACGACAACCTTTTCATTACAGAGTTGTGCGCTTAACATGTGTGGCACACGTTGTATGACACACGACAACCTTTTTATTACAGATTTGTGCGCGTAGCATGTGTGGCACACGTTGTATGAGACACGACAACCTTTTTATCACAGATTTGTGCGCTTAACATGTGTGGCTCACGTTGTATGACACACGCCAACCTTTTTAGTACAGATGTGTGCGTTTAACATGTGTGGCACACGCTTTTTAACATGTGTGGCACACGCTGTATGATACACGACAACCGTTTTATCACAGATTTGTGCGCTCAACATGTGTGGCTCACGTTGTATGACACACGCCAACCTTTTTAGTACAGATGTGTGCGTTTAACATGTTTGGCTCACGTTGTATGACACACGCCAACCTTTTTAGTACAGATGTGTGCGCTTAACATGTGTGGCACACGCTTTTTAACATGTGTGGAACACGCTGTATGACACACGACAACCTTTTTATTACAGATTTGTGCGCTTAACATGTGTGGCACACGCTGTATGACACACGACAACCTTTTTATTACAGATTTGTGCGCTTAACATGTGTGACACACGTTCTATGACACACGACAACCTTTTTATCACAGATTTGTGCGCTTAACATGTGTGGCACACGCTGTATGACACACGACACCCTTTTTTTTACAGATTTGTGCGGCTTAACAGGTGTGGCACACGTTGTGTGACACACGACAACCTTTTGTTACAGATTTGTGCGCTTAACATGTGTGGCACACGCTGTATGACACACGACAACCTTTTTATTACAAATTTGTGCGCTTAACATGTGTGGCACACGCTGTATGACACACGACAACCTTTTTATTACAAATTTGTGCGCTTAACATGTGTGGCACACGTTGTATGACACACGACAACCTTTTTATTACAAATTTGTGCGCTTAACATGTGTGGCTCACGTTGTATGACACACGCCAACCTTTTTAGTACAGATGTGTGCGTTTAACATGTTGGACACACACACGCTGTGCGTTTAACATGTGTGGCACACGCTGTATGATACACGACAACCGTTTTATCACAGATTTGTGCGCTCAACATGTGTGGCTCACGTTGTATGACACACGCCAACCTTTTTAGTACAGATGTGTGCGTTTAACATGTTTGGCTCACGTTGTATGACACACGCCAACCTTTTTAGTACAGATGTGTGCGCTTAACATGTGTGGCACACGCTTTTTAACATGTGTGGAACACGCTGTATGACACACGACAACCTTTTTATTACAGATTTGTGCGCTTAACATGTGTGGCACACGCTGTATGACACACGACAACCTTTTTATTACAGATTTGTGCGCTTAACATGTGTGACACACGTTCTATGACACACGACAACCTTTTTATCACAGATTTGTGCGCTTAACATGTGTGGCACACGCTGTATGACACACGACACCCTTTTTTTTACAGATTTGTGCGGCTTAACAGGTGTGGCACACGTTGTGTGACACACGACAACCTTTTGTTACAGATTTGTGCGCTTAACATGTGTGGCACACGCTGTATGACACACGACAACCTTTTTATTACAAATTTGTGCGCTTAACATGTGTGGCACACGCTGTATGACACACGACAACCTTTTTATTACAAATTTGTGCGCTTAACATGTGTGGCACACGCTGTATGACACACGACAACCTTTTTACTACAGATTTGTGCGCTTAACATGTGTGGCACACACTGTATGACACACGAAAACGTTTTTATTACAAATTTGTGCGCTTAACATGTGTGGCACACGCTGTATGACACACGACAACCTTTTTACTACAGATTTGTGCGCTTAACATGTGTGGCACACACTGTATGACACACGAAAACGTTTTTATTACAGATTTGTACGCTGGACATGTGTGGCACACGTTGTATGACACACGACAACCTTTTTATTACAAATTTGTGCGCTTAACATGTGTGGCTCACGTTGTATGACACAAGCCAACCTTTTTATTACAGATGTGTGTGCTTAACATGTGTGGCACGCGCTTTTTAACATGTGTGGCACACGCTGTATGACACACGACAACCTTTTATTACAGATTTGTGCGCTTAACATGTGTGGCACACGCTTTTTTTATAACCAAGCATCATGTGCGCGCCGCTCTGAGTTTGCACGTTTTTTTGTCTGCAAGTAAAGCAACACTTATGTCGCGCATGACATACGATACAAATTTTTAACTTATTTGTGTGCTCAACGCACAACTTTTGTGGCGCACGGTTTGCTATAACCAAACATCAGTGGCCCCCGCTCCGCGCTTGCGGAGCTCCGAGCAGCACTTATGCCGCGTATGGCATACGATACAAATTTTTAACCACATATTTGTGTTCTCAACGGCCCAACCTGTGTAGGGCACGCTTTGTATAACCAAGCCTCACGCGTGCTCCGCTCAGAGCTTGCATTTTTGTATATGCTAGTAGCACAACACTTGTGCCGCGCATGACATATGAGACACCTTTTTAACCACATATTTGTGCGCTTAATCTGTGTGCCATGCGCTTTTTTATAATAAGCATCACGCGTGCGCCGCTCCAAGCTTGCGCTTTTTTACCTGCGAGTAACGCAAAACTTATGCAGCGTGTGACATACAATACAATTTTTTAAAAACATGATTGTGCGTTTAACCTGTGTGTCACATCCTTTTTTATAACAAGCAACATGAGTGCGCCGCACTGAGCTTGCACTCTTTTATCTGCTGGTAGTGCAACACTTGTGCCGCACACGACATACGATACATCTTTTTTAAAACATGATTGTGCGTTTAGCCTGTGTATCACATGCTGTTTTATAATCAAGCATCATGCGTGCGCCGCTCTGTGATTGCACTTTTTTATCTGCTAGTAGCACAACACGTGTGCCGCGCATGACATATGAATATGACACACCTTTTTAACCACATATTTTTGCGCTCAACCTGTGTGCCATACGTTTTTTTTCATAACAAGCATCATGCGTGCGCCGCTTTGAGCTTGCACTTTTTTATCTGCTGGTAGCGCAACACTTGTGCCGCGCACATACTTACACATCTTTTTAAAAACATGATTGTGCGTTTAGCCTGTGTATCACATGCTGTTTTATAATCAAGCATCATGCTTGCGCCGCTCTGTGATTGCACTTTTTTATCTGCTAGTAGCGCAACACTTATGCAACGCATGACATACGACACACCTTTTTACCACATATTTGTGCGCTTAACCTGTGTACCACGCGCCTTTTTATAACAAGCATCATACGTGCGGCGCTCTGTGATTGCACATTTTTATATGTTAGTAGCGCAACACTTGTGCGGCGCATGATATACGACACACCTGTTTAACCACATATTTTTGCTCTTAGCCTGTGTAGAACAGGTTTTTTATAACCAAGCATCATGTCATGTGTGCGCCGCTATGACCTTGCGCTTTTTTACCTGCGAGTAACGCAACACTTATGCTGCGTGTGCGACATACGAAATAATTTTTAACCACATATTTGTGCGCATACTCTGTGTAGCACATGCGTTTTTACAACCAGGTATCATGTGTGCGTCGCACTGAGCTTGCACTTTTTTTTATCTACTAGTAGCGCAACATTTATGCAACGCATGATATACGACACATATTTTTACCACCTATTTGTGCGCTTAACCTGTATGTCATTCGCTTTTTTATAACATCGCCGCTGTGAGCTCGCGCTTTTTACCTACGTGTAATGCAACACTCATGTCACTCATGACACACGATACACCCATATGCTTGTGCGCTTAAAATGTGTAGCACACGCCTTTTTATAACAAGCATCATGCGTGCGCCGCTCTGACCCTGCACTTTTTTTATATGCTAGTAGCGAAACATTTATATAACGCATGACATACGACACACCTTTTCAACCACATATTTGTGCGCTTAACATGTGTAGCACATGCTTTTTTATAACCAAGCATCATGCGTGCGCTGCTCTGAGCTTGCACTTTTTTTGCCTGCGAGCAACGCAACATATATGCGGCGCATGACATAATCGTTTTAACAATAATCTTTTTAACAACATATTTGTGCGTTCAACCTGCGTTATACGCGCTTTTTTATAACCAAGCATCATGCGTGCGCCGCTCTGAGCTTGCACTTTTTACATGCGTGTGATGCAACACTCATGTCGCGTATGACATGCGACACACCCAAATACTTGTGCGCTTAAGCTGTGCAGCACACGCTTTTTATAACCAAGCAGCATGCGTGCGACGCTCTGGCTTGCACTTTTTACATGCGTGTGATGCAACACTCATGTCGCGTATGACATGCGACACACCCCATATTTGTGCGCTTAAAGGGACAGGCCCATCAAAGTAAACCTATATTTACGATACGTCCATAGTGACTATCAAGCATTTTTATTACAATATATGCAAACTAAATTTCACATTTATTTGCCATGGGAAACTTTTTTCCGATGCGCTCAGATCAAATGTATACCGTAAAGCCGCAAATATCCTTGTCGTCAATGCAAATTTATCGTGAAATTATAATGCGATTAAAATTTGCATATATAGCTTTGAAATCTGCAGTTTTATGGTATACATATGCGTGGAGCGCATTGGAAAAAAGTTGCCTAGGGCGAATAATGGTGAAATTTAGTTTGTATATATTGTAATAAAAATGCTTGATAGTCATTATGAACGTATCGTAAATATAGGTTTATTTTGATGGGCCTGTCCTTTTAACCTGTGCAGCACATTTTTTTTATAACAAGCGTCATGCGTGCGACGCTCTGAGCTTGCAGTTTTTTATCTGCGTGTAATGCAACACTCATGTCGCGTATGACATACGACACACCCAAATACTTGTGCGCTTAAGCTGTGCAGCACACGCTTTTTTATAACGAGAATCATGCGTGCACCGCTCTAAGCTTGCACTTTTTACCTGCGTGTAATGCAACACTCATGCGGCGTATGACATACGACACATCCACATGCTTGTGCGTCTAACCTCTGTGTAGCACATGTTTTTTATAACAAGAGTCATGCGTGCGACGCTCTGGGCTTGCACTTTTTACCTGCGTGTAATGCAACACTCATGCGGCGTATGACATACTACACACCCACATGTTTATGGGTTTAACCTATGTGCAGCACACGCTTTTTTATAAAAAGCATCATGCGTGCGCCGCTCCGAGCTTGCACTTTTTACCTGCGTGTAATGCAACACTTATGCCTCGCATGACATACGACACACGTTTTTAACCACATATTAACCAATTTTTTTTAACCAATTTTTACCTGCGTATAATGCAACACTCATGTTGCTTGTGACATACGACACACCCACATGCTTGTGCGCTTAAACTGTGCAGCACACGCTTTTTATAACCAAGCTTCATGCGTGCGCCGCTCTGAGCTTGAACTTTTTTTAGCTGCCAGTAGAGCAACATTTATGCAGCGCCATGTCATATGGCACGCCTTTTTAGCACATATTTGTGCGCTTAATCTTAACCTGTGTGCCAGCCGCTTTTTTTATAAGAGGCATCATGCATGCGCCGCTCTGAGCTTGCACTTTTTACATGCTAGTAGCGCAACCCTTACGCGGCTCATGACATACGACACATATTTTTAACCACATATTTGTGCGCTTAACCTGTGTAGCACACCCTTTTCATAACCCATGCGTGCGCCGCTCTGAACTTGCACTTTTTACCTGCGTGTAATGCAACACTCATGCCGCATATGATATACGACACATCCACATGTTTATGCGCTTAACTTGTGTTGCACACGCTTGTTTATAACCAAGTCATGCGTGCGCCGCTCTGAGATTGCACTTTATTATGTGCTAGAGCACAATACATGCCGCGTACGACATGTGAGACGCGTAAGACACCTTTATTTAACCTTTTTTTTGTTTTTAACCTGTTAGCACCCCAGTTCATCTGTCTTGTTACCTGCGGCCGTTTTTTTTAGAAGCATTGTTCGTGCTCAGTTTTGCGTTTGCACCATTTTGCACTATTCTTGCACTGTTTGCACTATGTAGATTTATATGCATTTAACGTGTGGCACATTTTATGGCAAACCCACATAATATGAGCTGTGAGCGCAATAAAATCAACTGATCACCCATAATTCGTGCGCACGCATTTTTCTTTTCTTTTTTTTTATTTGCGCGCATCAGACCTTTTGTGAGTCGAGACCTGCCTGTGGCACGCAAATTACTTAAAATCACATCAACCACATATTCTCTTGCGTTGACTTGAGACGCAATGTTGGAAATGAGGATTTGTGCGCACCGCGATGTGGCCTCGGATTTTAATATTGTTGAATATTACCACCATTGCGCATCATAGGACGCGACATGGATTTTATTTAAAAATGCGCCGATCTTCATGTTAGATCTGGAAGGCGCGTGTTGATGCAATCAAGCATCATCGCACCATTTTGACTTATTTTATTTTACTTTATTTTTATTGTAAGCGTGTCACATATTTTACGGCTTAGCCAGGCGACTGATTGAGCCAATATTTTTTGAGCCAATTTTGAGCATTTTTTCTCTTGCATGGGTATTTTTTATAATAAAAATAACCTGACCGTATCGTTCCCAGGTCCGTTTTCTTCTTGTTCCGAAGTGAATGAGAATAATATTCAGAAGTAAATAATAAGAATAAAATAAAATAACAAGAATATGGCTTTTCTTTTGCGCCATATACGTACCGGTATAAATGCATACATCCGAATCAATATGCGCCAAAAAAGCGCAAACTGTGCAATAAAAAATTTAAAGGGTTTTAGTGAAGGTATCCACGTATCCACACCATGTTCTTGAACAGGTGATTCGCACCTTCGCGTTTCATCTGAAAAACGCTGATATATAATATATAATCATTTCATCGTGTCTGTGATTCTTTTTCTTATATAGAGAATACAAGTGACCGAGTTCTGAGAGTGGAGCAGCGAGAAGCTGGCAAGCAACGAGAGATGCGCAATGAGAGATGCGCGCGCGCAAGGTTTGCAGTCCGTAACTTGCAAGAAACGCGCGAGTTCTGAAAGAGGTGTTCAGCGTGAGACAGGCAAGCAACGGGTGAGGGTTCAGAGAGGCGCTAGACAGAAACTGGCGAGAAACTGGGACGAAAAAGCGAGTTCTGAGAGAGGAGTGCGCGCGAAACTGTGGAGAAAAAGGCGCGGGCTGCGTGAGGCGCGATAAACTGGCATGACAAAGGAAAAAGCGAATTCTGAGAGAAGTACGCGCGAGAAACCGTAAAAAAAAGCGGGGCGGAGAGAGGTGCGCGCGAGAAATGGCAGGAAACATCAGGAGAGATGTGTAGCGAGAAACACACAAAAACGGGCGGGGAAAAGGGCGAGGGTTAGTTAAGAGAGGCGCGCACCAGAAACTGGCAAGCAGTTCTAAAAGAGTTGTTCAGCGTAGGAACAGGCGAACGCTCAGATATGTTCGCGAGAAATGGCGAGAAATACGTTTTGAAGAGCTGTTCAGCAAGAAACTGGACAGAAAATATCAAGGGTTGATAGAGGTTCAGGCCAGAAACTGCAAGAAACTGACAAAAGAAACGTGCGAGTACTGAAACAGGTGTGCAGCGTGTAGCTGGCAAGCAACTTGCAGGGTTTATAGAAGTGCACACTCTGAAGCGCAAGAAACTCGCGAGAAACTGGGATGAAAAAGCGAGTTCTGAGACAGGAGTGCGCGTGAAACTGCGGAGAAAAAGGCGCGGGCCGCGTGAGGTGGCGAGATAAACTGACACGACAAAGGGACAAAGGGACAAAGGACAAAGGCGAGTTCTGAGTACGCGCAAGAAACATCAGAGTTCCGAAAGAGTTGTGCAGCATGTAACTGGCAAACAATGGCGAGGGTTTAAGAGGTATTCAACGAGAAACACACAAGAAACGGGCGAGGAAATGGGCCAGGGTTAAGCGAGGCGCGCGCCAGAAACTGGCAAGCAACAGGCGAATTCCGAAAGAGGTGTTCAGCGTGAAACTGGCAAGAAACGTGCGAGGCTTGCGAGAGGCGGAAACCATGGAGAAAAAGGCGAGGGCTTGTGTGATGTGAGGCGTCAGTTAAGCAAGATAAACTGACACGACAAAGGCAAGGAGAGAAGTACGCGCGGGAAACTGTAAAACATGTTCAAAAGAGCTGTTCAGCAAGAAACTGGGGAGAAAACGTCAAGAAATGTGCGAGTTCTGAAAGAGGTCTTCAGCGAGGAACTGGCAAGCAATAGGTGCGGCTTGAGTGATGCGCACGCGAGAGGTGTGCCGAGCGCAATTTGCAAGAAACGGGCGAGGGTTGAGAAAGAAGAGTGGCGAGAAACTAGCAAGGGTTCAGAATGAGACAGGGAATCAACGAGTTTATAGAGGCGCGAGCCATAAACTGGCGAGAAATTGGCAAGAAACATGCAAATTCTGATTGTTCTGAATGACGTGTTCAGCGAGAAACAGCCAGGAATTATGAGAGTTCTGAAAGAGGTGTTCAGAATGAGGCATGCAAGCAACGAGTTTAGAGAGGCGCGAGCCATAATAAACTGGCGAGAAATTGGCAAGAAACATGCGAATTCTGAAAGATGTGTTCAGCGAGAAACTGAAAGGAATTATGAGAGTTCTGAAAGAGGTGTTCAGGAAAATGCCAAGCAATTTGCGAGGGTTTAGAGAGGTGCGCGCCATAAACTCGCGAGAAACTGGGACGAAAAAGGGAGTTCTGAGAGAGGTGCGCGCGTGAAACTGTAACAAAATAAGCGTGACGGAGAGAAGTGCGGGCGAGGAACTGGTAAGGAACATGCCAAAGCTGAGAGACGTGCGCGAGGAACTGGCGAGAAACATGCGTGTTCTGAAAGAGCTGTACAGTAAGAAACGGGTGAAAGGGCAAGGGTTGAAAGAGGTTCTGGCAAGAAACTGGCAAACAGCGAGAGATGCGCAATGGTGTACTGTACAGTACCTCCTTGCAAGAAACGGGCGAGCGTTGAGAAAGAAGATCGCCAGAAACTGACGAGAAAATGGCAAGGAACATGCGAGCTCCGAAAGAGGTGCTCAGCGAGCAGCTGCCAAGAAATATAAGAGTTCTGAGAGAGGTGTGCGGCGTGTAGATGGCAGGCAACTTGTACTTGCAGGGGTTTAGAGAGTCGCACACAGGAAACTCGCTAGAAACTGGGACGAAAAAGGCGCGGCCTGCGTGAGGTGGCGCGATAAACTGGCACAACAAAGGCGAGTTCTGAGTACGCGCGAAAAATGTAAGAAAATTGAACGGGACGAAGATGCGCGAGGAACTGGCATTAGACTTCTGAGAGAGGTGTGCAGCATGTAGCTGGCGAGCAAAGGGCGGGGGTTTAGACTGTTTAGAGAGGCAACGAAATAAACTGGCGAGAAACTGGCAAGCAAGGGGCGAGTTCTGAAAGAGGTTTTCAGCGTAAAACTGGAAAGAACGGGCGTGGGGCGTGGGTTGAGATAGCAGGCGAGAAACTATCACGAAAAGGCAAGCTCCGAGCGAGGTGCGCGCGCGACACTGCCAAGAAAGATCCGAGTTCTGAGAGAGGTGTGCAGCATGTATCTGGCAAGCAACGGGCGAGGGTTTAGAGAGGCGCGCTCCAGAAACAGGCAAGGAACGGGCGAGGGTTGGGAGTTGAGAGAGCAGGCGAGAAACTGGCAGGAAAAGGCGAGTTCCGAGAGAGTTGCGCGCGAGACACTGCCAAGAAACATGAGAATTCTGAAGGAGATGTGCAGCGTGAAAATGGCAAGCAACGGGCGAGGGTTTAGAGTTCAGAGAGGCACACGCGCGAAGCAGGCCAGAAATGGGCAAGGGCTGACGCAAAAAAAAATGAGGTACGCATCTCAAAATTTGTTGAGGTGATTTAGACTAACTTACATATAATGCGTTACGGAACCGGAGGTGATCGTCCGCATTTGGCGTGGTGTTTTATGCTAAGAACGAAACCTGACAAGAGAAAGCAAGCTACGCCGCGCGGCGTGAAACGGGCAATAAACGTGCAAGGTTTGAGTGCGAAAAACACTGGCGTGAAATGGGCAAGGGTTGACGTTGACACAAAGAAACTGACATAAGAAGACAAGTTCTGAGATAAGTACGCGCGAGAAACTGTAAAAAAAATTAGCGGGCGGAGAGTTCTGAAAGACGTGTGAGGCGTGAAACTGGCAGGCAACTTGTAAAGGTTTAGAGAGGCGCACACAAGAAACTCGCGAGAAACTGATACGAAAAAGCGGGATCTGTGAGAAAAAGGCGCGGGCTGTGTGAGGTAGGCGCGAAAAATGGCACGACAAAGGACAAAGGCGAGTTCTGAGAGAATTACGCGCGAGAAACTGTAAAAAATAAGCGCGCGAGAAACTGGTAAGAAACGAGTTCTGAAATAAGTGTGTGGGAAAAATAAGCGAGGCCTATGAAAAATGGGCGCGAGAAACTGTAAGAAACAGGCACAGTTCATTTTCATAAATATTCTCAGAGAACTTTAGAAATGCTTACCGTTCTGCGGCGGCCATCCGTTCTGTTTATGAGTCATCCGAAAAAACGTCGAGAAGCACATTCACTGAAATAGAAATAGTATTTTTTTTCAGTTAACACAAAACCACGTCATATTATGCCATTTTTATGGGATCAAAGCTGTCTATCCAATATTGACGACAGTGCCTTGGTGGTCACAAATCACAAATATTGATAACCAGACGACTATCGTCGCCTGAGGCGACTTTCAAAGTCTAAAATGCAGGAATATCAGTGAGCACACTTATGTGAATCGTTTGCAACGTATCTTGAAAAATCATGAAATATAATTCGAATTTCGCTTGCTCAAGACGGAGCTCCGGCTCTCCTTTTATAGCCTTTAGATATTCAAATTTTCGTTGCGTTCACATGCGGCTTCAAACAAAAAAGTAAACTCTTCTCCTTTATATAATAAGATATTTCATAATGCAGGTACATGTGTTACATCTGTCAATTGCTTTAAATATTAATATTACAAAACAAATTGTGCGAAAGCTAGTGAGGACTAGTAGCATGAAATACAAGTTGAGTACATGCGAATTCTACTATAGTTTATATCGTTTCGAAAGTTTCTTATACCCCACCATTTCGTTTACGGCTCCTTTTTGTTGTCGATGTGTCCAACACCAGTCAGGATATCTTGTATCAACGATCTATGGCCGTCCAGGATCTTGAACAATATCCATATCATCGACATTCTATTCAGCTGAAAGTGATACAGGGTACGAAAGCAGGTTTTGTCAGGAAACAAATCGCTAGATTCCAGAATGCACATAGTAAAGTCTGTAATACACTGCAATGGAATTATACTTGGTCGTAGCACCTCAGGAAACTATCAGCGTTACTTAAGCTTATCCTACTTAACCACTCATTTAAAATAAAGGCGATCGCACAAAAAAAAACTAAATAATTTGCTTATTTTTTTTCATCATTTTGGTGCAGTCAGACCCTTTACTGACAAAAGTTATAAGGATCCAATAAATAAATGTCCAGTGTCCAGTCCAGTAAATAGTGGTGTGCGAAAACTGGCAAGAAATGGGCGAGGGTGAGCGTGGTGAGCGCGAGGTAGTGGCAAGACATAGGTGATATCTGAGATGATTGCGCACGAGCAACTGGCAAGAAACAAGCGGGAGTTGAGAGAGGTGCGCGCGAGAAACTGGCAGGAAACGGGCGAGGGTAGAAAGAGTCGCGCACGTTAAATTGGCAAGACATAGGTGATATCTGAGATGATAGCGCACGAGCAACTGGCAAGAAACAAGCGGGAGTTGAGAGAGGTGCGCGCGAGAAAACTGGAAACGGGCGAGGGTAGAAAGAGTCGCGCACGTTAAATTTGCAAGACATAGGTGATATCTGAGATGATAGCGCGAGCAATTGGCAAGAAACAAGCGGGAGTTGAGAGCAATTGCGCGCGAGAAACTGGCAACTGGCGGGGTTGAGAGAGGTGTGCGCGAAAAATTGGCAAGAAACAAGCGGGAGTTGAGAGAGGTGCGCGCGAGAAACTGGCAGGAAACGGGCGAGGGTAGAAAGAGTCACGCACGATAAATTGGCAAGACATAGGTGATATCTGAGATGATAGCGCACGGGCAACTGGTAAGAAACAAGCGGGAGTTGAGAGAGGTGCGCGCGAGAAACTGGCAAGACATAGGTGATATCTGAGATGAGAGCGCACGAGCAACTGGCAAGAAACAGTTGAGAGAGGCGCGCGCGAGAAACTGGCAAGACATAGGTGATATCTGAGATGATAGCGCACAGGCAACTGGCAAGAAACAAGCGGGAGTTGAGAGAGGTGCGCGCGAGAAACTGGCAAGACATAGGTGATATCTGAGATGATAGCGCACGAGCAACTGGCAAGAAACAGTTGAGAGAGGTGCGCGCGAGGAAATGGCAAGAAACGGGCGAGGGTAGAAAGAGTCGCGCACGATAAATTGGCAAGACGTATGTGATAACTGAGATGATAGCGCACGAGCAATTGGCAAGGCAAGAAACTGGCAAGAAACTGGCGAGGATAGAAGGAGTCGCGCACGATAAAATGGCAAGACATGGGTGATATCTGAGATGATAGCGCACGAGCAACTGAGAAACAAGCGGGAGCTGAGAGAGGTGCGCGCGAGAAACTGGCAAAAAACTGGCGAGGGTAGAAAGAGTCGCGCACGATAAAATGCCAAGGCATAGGTGATATCGCGAGAAACTGGCAAGAAACTGGCGAGGGCAGAAAGAGTCGCGCACGATAAAATGGCAAGGCATAGGTGATATCTGAGATGATAGCGCACGAGCAACTGGCAAGAAACAAGCGGGAGTTGAGATAGGTGCGCGCGAAAAACTGGCAAGAAACTGGCGAGGGTAGAAAGAGTCGCGCACGATAAAATGGCAAGGCATAGATGATATCTGAGATTATAGCGCACGAGCAACTGGCAAGAAACAAGCGGGAGTTGAGAGAGGTGCGCGCGAGAAACTGGCAAGAAACTGGCGAGGGTAGAAAGAGTCGCGCACGATAAAATGGCAAGGCATAGGTGATATCGCGAGAAACTGGCAAGAAACAGTTGAGGGCTAAGATAGGTGCGCGCGGGGAAATGGCAAGAAACAGGTGATACCTGAGATGACTGCGCACGAGCAACTGGCAAGAAACAAACGGGAGTTGAGAGAGGTGCGCGCGAGAAACTGACAAGAAACGGGCGAGGGTAGAAAGAGTCGCGCACGATAAATTGGCAAGACATAGGTGATATCTGAGATGACTGCGCGCGAGCAACTGGCAAGAAACGATCGAGGCTTGAGAGCGGCGAGCGCCGGGAAAAAAGTGAGATCTACCAGTGCGCACGGAAACTGGCGGGAAGCAGGCGATGGCTGTGAGAGGTGCGTGCGCGACACTGGCAAGACACAGGCAAATTCTGAAAGGTGTGCGCGAAAAGCAGGCGAGAAACGGACGAGGGTTGAGAGAGGTGTGCAGCGAGAAACTGGCAAGCAACAGATTCAGTTTTTTTTATAAATATTGTCAAAGAACTCCAAATATTGCATACCATTCTGCTGAGTTTATTCCTCCTGGTAATGAGCCGTCCGAAACTGCTGTGAACGTCGAGATTCACATTCACTGAAATCCAAATAGTAGGGATTTATTTCAATTAACACAAGAATGAACGAGAATCATGTTATGCCATTTGTATGGAATCAAATCTGTCTATCCAAAATTGACGACAGTGCCTTGGTGGTCACAAATACTGATAATATTCTATAATGAACGTGCATGCGTCACAGCCATTTATTGATTTCTGAATTAATAATACAAAGCAAATTGTGCGAAAGATCGTGAGCAGTTGCGTGCATGTGAATTGTACTATAGTTTTATCGTTCCCAAACTGCTATTAACCGACCATTTCGTTTACGGCTCGTTTCTTGTTGTCTATGTGTTTTTTTTTCCAAAATCAGTCAAGATATCTTGTTGAACCATCATGTCCTTGTCTTCGGCATTCTATTCAGCTGAAAACATCATTACATTGTTGTCGTGGTTCCTTTGTTTTAAGAAACTAAATCAGTCGATCCCAGAAAACACACAATAAAGTCCATTGGAGTGAAATCAGATTCTGGTCGTAAAACCCAAGCACTGTCCGGAAACTATCAGCGCCACCTAACATTTTCCATCTTATAATTCTTATAAAGTAAACGCGATCTCTCAATACAAATCTAAATATTTTTTTCAATTTATACATCACTTGGTGTCAGCAAATTGATATTGCTATATTGGTGCAGTCCCGAACTGAATTGGCAAACGCGAACAAATTTGTCTTTTACAACTCGCGAAAGGTGCGCAGCGCGAGGAAGGCGCAGTTTTTCACGAGCTAACTTTCGTATCGGACTTTTTCTCATAATCTGCTTTCGGGCGCCTTGCTATCCCATCCCAAAATTTGTCTTGTTTTCTTGCCCGTGCGTAGCTTGATCTGAAAAATTACGTCGGAGAATATATTTTTACATACCATTATTTTTCCTCTTCAGTTCTCCTTTTTTGTGCAGTCCGACACTCCTCTGTTCTGTATGTTAAGGCGAACTTTTATTGCAAAACTAAATAGTTTATTTAATTCTTTAAATAAATGCAAACAAATAGCGATTTTGTATAAAGATGAAACTTGGGTTACTAAACACAACTGATTGCGAGAAAGACCTCATTGGTGGTGAAGCACCTACTGAACGTGTATCTTCGCCAACGAGAAACTTTGTAATTTGCACTGCCTACCAGTGGGACCAGGTGTGACGGCCCACGCATTTCAGACGCCCAATGCAGGCGGCTCGCCGTCGCAGGGTGTGAGGAAGGCGTGCGCATGACCATCTTACACTTTTGAGTGTTTTGTTCGCCTACACCTGGCGCACACCGGGCTCACATTAGGCACACCAGCGGCCCCCTTTTCTGTGTCCATCGAGTCACTTCCACATCATGGGCGAAAAGCAGGCGAGGCGCAGACGGCACACCTTTTCATGTCCAGCCTAGTTTCCTCAGTTGTACCAGAAAGACTGTCAAAAACCGACCGTTTAGTTTGCGGCCCTTCTCTGCATTTTCTTGTCCTCGGGTGGTGTTTCTAGTACAGTGAAGATTGGTTGCGTTCGCGCTTCTTTCTCAAGACTGCGACTAATTCGGATCACTAGAAACCACCAGGGTCCTGATCATCGGCTTACTCTTGTAGGAATTCACCTAAAAACAAATTATAGAATACGAAACAAAACAATTTCTTCGTTTTTTTTTAAAGCGAAATACCGGCCAGTTATTGAAAAGCATCGTGGACAACTGCATTCTTATGTATTTATGCGAAGTGGGATCTAATTGGGGACTATTTTTTATGCTAAATTATGCTCATTTGCATATGACGCATAAGAATGCTGGTGTACTCGATGCGTTTCAAAAACCGTCCGGTATTTCGCTTTAAAGAGCAAATGACTGAATATGCTATAATGTTTTCGAACACTTCACTGTGATCAAACGCTCGCAAACCTATCCTATGTGCGACGAAGTTTCACGCAAAGTTTGATACGGATTATGTTTGATACGGATATATTGTTATTACGAATATGGCAAAATGGCTAGGCGGGAGTGTGGCTCTGGGCAAACATTAGGCGAAAAAACACAGAGTAACACTAGGCAGGTAGAAAGGTACGCAGCTATACGACCCTCCACGTCCGTACTCACAAAATGTATGTGAACTCACAAGAAACTGCGTGATTCAAATGGTGCGCGGCGAAAAGCAAGCACCACGTTTTTACGGCGCAAGCAGTCAATGTTTCACACTGTAGACGCGTTGTCGGGTCTGAAGTGTTAAGCTTAAACATAGGACAACACACACATATAGACTACCTGGAAAAATTATGTGATTTATCGTGTTTAATTTCTAACAGCTTTAGATAAGCTGACAAGCTGAGAGTATGTTCTATTTGCAAATAGAGAAATGATAGTGAGCGTGGCCGGCACCAAATAAGGGCCATACAGTACGTTTTTGCCAGTCCTGGAAAATTGCCATAAACCGACCATTTCCCGTTTCCCATGTGTAGATCGTTCAGCTGCAATGCAGATATGATCCAAATACTGGAGCACCTTCAGCGAAGTCTTATTTCAGCGAAAGATTCTTACGACATATTCGCAGTTTTTTTCTGAAGTTCGGTTACAGATTAGGTTATTTAGAAACCATTCTTTAGGAAACGGTTGTTACAGTGCTGTACATATTAAGGTATCCGGCGATTCTGCCTGCGATATGGTCCGTTTATTTATAATTATCAGCCAAATGAGCTGCTAATTTCTATGTGAAAGAACAGATAAATAGAGTTATGAGAGGCTGGAAATAAACAGAAAGTTGGCCAATTGTTATCAAAACAGAACAAGAACAGGACTTACATAGACAATTGACGCATCATACGGACCAAGTTATCTCTGTCCAGCATCGTTCCTGTCGCGACAATGGTTGCAGCGAACTAAACATAAGAAGTACAGTATCGATAATGCGCTTTTTTACGCTAAAGATAAGGGGACAAATAAAACTGCGCAAATTGGTTGCCGCGCAGGCTTGCCACGTGGCGACCGCGGCGCAAGTGTGGCCCGCATTTTGTAGAAAGTAGCAGGTACCACATATGCACTTTAAGCGCACCCGTCGTGCTGCTTCTGCGCTCCTCAGGAGTTGGACGTTGTATATAAATATTTGTTAAAAGTTGTTAAATCTGGACATTGTAATTGAAACCATGGTGCTAACGCTCAAATGATGTTCCTACACAGAGGGCGTGGTGAATACCTACTCCGCGAGAAGCTATCATACTATTTTAGCGAACATTACAAGCGCAGTGCAACTCAAAGAACGTTCATATACAGAGGGCGTGGTGAATGTACGCCGCAAGAAGAAATCATACCACTCTAGTGAAACGCTGCAACAGCGTCGCTAAGGCTCAAAGAACGTTCATATACAGCGGGCGTGGTGAATACCTACTCCGCAAGAAGCTATCACACTATTGCAGTGAAACATTACAAGCGCGGTGCTAATACTCAAAGAACGTTCATATGGCGTGCTGAATGTACGCCGCAAGAAGAAATCATACTACTTTAGTGAAAAAAGAGTCGCTAAAGCTCAAAGAACGTTCATATACAGAAGGCGTGGCGAACGTACGCCGCAAGAAGAAATCATACTATTTTAGTGGAACACTTTAGCGCGGTGCTAAAGCTCAAAGAACGTTCATATTCAGAGGGCCTGGTGAATACCTACTCCGCAAGAAGCTATCACACTATTTTAGTGAACATTAAAAGCGCGGTGCTACTCAAAGAACGTTCATGTACAGAGGCGTGGTGAATGTACGCCGCAAGAAGAAATCATACCACTTTAGTGACGCTGCAACAGCGTCGCTAAAGCTCAAAGAACGTTCATATACAGAGGGCGTGGTATATGGCGTGGCGAATCTACGCCACGAGAAGAAATCATACTACTTTAGTGAAACAAGCGTTGCTAAAGCTCAAAGAACGTTCATATACAGCGGGCGTGGCGAATGTACGCTGCAAGAAGAAATCATACTATTTTAGTTGAACACTTTACGCGGTGCTAAAGCTCAAAGAACGTTCATTATCAGAGGGCGCGGTGAATGGCACTGTCGCGACCTACTCCGCAAGTGCTCATTAGAAGTAAGTAAAAACTTCACAAAAATAACACCGAGTCGGGGCTTTTCCTAGTCTTAGTTTTAGCCTCCTTTTTTGTAATGGAGTGGCTCTTTTTCGCTGTCTTCCAAGTCATTACACTGCAGTGAAAGTTCAACAAAAACGATAACAACACGTACCTCCTGAAGTTGTGTACATTCCTCCTTTTCGTGTGATGCGACATGTTTAAACGTACGAAGTTTTTGCGAACTGTCCATGTCCATGTGCAAACCAACCTAAATAGTTTGTTTCAGTGATGACGCAGAACCGAAATAAAACAAAACCTAAAATTCCAAAACTCAGGTGGTGGACAAATAAATAGTGGGGCGCTGCATGGGCTTGGCGCAAAAATATCTCGCGGTAACAGCGCGAAAATAGAGCAGTAACTGTTGTACCTGATAAAAATATGACGGCGCCTTTGCAATATCCTCGGCGAGCACATGGCGAGAGTTTGGGTAGTTCTGGGAGAGGAGGTCGGCGAGATGAAGACAGACCATATACCGCAGCACGACATCAAAGCTTCATGTTCAAGTACCGTTACAAGCCTGAAAGGTAACGGCTAAAACTGTCTCATGCGCAACCGAGTCTATTTTATTTTCAAACCAGCTGAGGGGCATCGAGTATAGTACGAAACAGGCAGTGGATAGTCTTTGGGTAGTCAATCGGGGTTTCTTAATTGTCTTAATTATTTTCCAAGGCACAATTATTTTTAGACATGAACGGCCCAGTAGGGTAAAAACTAGATCTACAAGGATGATGCACATGTGTAAGATGGCGAGGCGCGCGCCGCAGACAACGATTCAATATTCTTGACGCAATAGTGACCTATTGCGGCTAGAACTGGCGCGAGAATGCCGCACGACAAGTGCCAGGACTGGGCGAAGTACATGTATGTAGTACCCGAAAAAAATGTGTGCGGCAACTTCGCAGCATCCTCGGCGAGAACATGGCAAGTGATGGCTGGTCCTGTATGGATGACATACGATACGCGCACATTTTTCGTAACACCAGCAGATTTTCATGTTGTAGGTGCGTCGGTAATTCTGAAAAAAGAATGGTCAAATTATCTTTTTGAATTATTTCCTTTTTGAGCGAAACGCTGCGCCTCGCTGTTTTGACATAGGACAGTGTTTTGACACAACGCTTTATCGCATGATTAAATAACGGATCAGAATGCAAACAAGTTTTTGGGTAAATTTCGCCCGGCAACATCTTAGGACCAGGCAAAGGCCGGCTGAAAATTAGCTACGACCCCAATCGATATAAGTTCAGATAAAAAGGCGCGCGGCAAGTTCGTCCTATCTTCGCCGCGTTCTCGCAAAAGAATGCTTGCGCGGAGCGCGGCGTGGCGAGAGGTAGACACACTTCAATTTTGTTTGCTGTGCACCACCAAAGTTAAGAATTTTATTGATGGTTTGCAGGTTACCTTGCTTCATCGTACTTTTCACAGAAAGATCAACAAAACTACATACCGTTTTACTATTTTACTCGTTGCTCCTTTTGTGGAGTTACTCCACTCAATATAATGGCGACCTCACCAAATGAGCCTAAATATCCTTGTATGTTTTATTAACTTTGTAGATAAATTGATAATGATTAATGCATTATTGATTGGAGTATTGGCAGTGGATTGTTGTTTTACAGATATGACGAGAGCCTGGCGAGAAAAAATCGCGCGGCAAGAGAGAGAATGCAGAGAAAAATTAAACTTCGTACCAGATTAAGCGGTGAGCAGCGAATTCGCCACATCCTCGGCGAGAGATGCGGGAGGTTGGGCGAGGCAGGGCGAAGGTACTCGCATCAACAAAGATTTATGCGTAGGTTTTCTTTCTGAAAGAACAATGCTAAAATGGTTGTTGCAACTGACCCATGCTATTATTTGGCTAGCTTCATCTGTTCAATCCGTCTGTTAGTAAAATAATGTTCTGAATTCATTTATTGGGTT
Organism: Pelodera strongyloides; assembly: GCA_036852015.1. Taxonomy (NCBI): domain Eukaryota; kingdom Metazoa; phylum Nematoda; class Chromadorea; order Rhabditida; family Rhabditidae; genus Pelodera; species Pelodera strongyloides. The sequence continues at coordinate 21,906 of JAANDG010000422.1, read as the reverse complement.
TCACTTTTTATTTTGAAACGGAGGTGCAGCAAAAATGGCTGCATAGCATAATTACTGATGTAAACCCTTTTCGCTGGCACGTGAGCCCCAATGCACGCGGCGAACATCGGGCGCGGAAAAAAAAGTAGAAATCGATGCAAGCACAGTGAAAGCATGTGGATTAGCATCGCCAGGTTCTCGTGAAGGATTGCTCAGCACACTAGTGTCATGAGCGCGGCTACGTTCACGCGCGCCTTCTTTTTCGACGCGCACCACCAAACATTCACGTTGTTAAATAATGATGCTCCGCAAGTACATTGCGCGACTCAAAATTGTAGCGCGGCAAGAGTCTGGAAAGCGGCACAGTCGCGGCCGACTCCGCAAGAAGCAATCACACCATGTTAGTGAAACACTGCAACCACGGTGATAAAGAACAGAACGTCAAAGAACGTTCATCCACAGAGTGCGTGGTGAATGGCACGATGTTGTTGTTGTTGTTGCCGGAGGCAGCCAGCGTGGTTGATCATCTTCGCGAGATGGGCTATAAGAGGCCTAAAAATGTTGCCACTTCCCGTGGCTTATTCCATAGGTTGGTAGGAATGAGCGTCGTGGGGTGGGCGGGGCATGTGAGGGTGAGAGTGATCTCGCGAGTGATCTTCCGAACTGGTGTCCGGAGAAGGTGGGTAGATGTCCTTTGCAGTCCTTGGACTGTCGTGCTGCACCGCGTGAAGGCAGACATCGTCGTAGCACCTGAATGGCACGATCGCGACCTACCCCGCAAGATGTGGTATGTAAAAGCTGCACATAGATCATACGGAGTAGGCGGGCTTTTCGTAGTCTCGTTTTAGCATTCTTTATTGTAATGGAATGGCTTTTTTTTCGCGTTTTTTGTCAAGTCATTACACTGTAGTGAAAATTCAATAAAAACGACAATAACGTACCGCCTCAAGTTGTGTTCATTCCTTCTTTTCATGTGATGCCAGACAATTGTTTATACATACGAAGTTTTTGCGGACTTCGCGTGCAAACCAATCTAAATAGTTTGTTTCAGTGGTGACGCCGTTTGTTTCAGTGGTGTTGCAGGAAGGTTATACTTGGTGTTCAATTAAATAATGATGGTCCCCAAGAACGGCTCAAAATTGTCGCGCGGCAAGTGCCTGGCAACTACTGGGCGAAAATGGGGCTAAAATGCAATGCACTAGCACATAATGCGATAGGATGACGGGAGTCAAGCCACGACTACTATACTCATCAATACCTCGCGTTTTAAGCGCGTCTGTTTACTCTCGAATAACAATTGCCCAATTACGCATATAGACAATTCAGTAAATCAAACGAGCCGGTATATATACGGGTTATGGTAGGAAGAAGTGAGCAAATTTGCGTGCAAGTTAAAAACACAGACATTAATTATACGCGGTAGTGAGTACTAAGATGCTTAGTTCAGAGAAATTAAGTTGTATTCAAAATCAGAAGATGAAGTTTACCGCAATTTCTTCGAAAGCTCCATCCAGAAGTCTCTTCTTCCCTCACCCGGAAGCAATCCTAATCGTTTCGAACCAGCAACCAACCAACCAGTTTCGAACCAGTTTCGAACCAACCAGAACCTCCGTCATCACAGCAAAGTCTGGCTGCTGAAGTAATAAGATACATATAAAGTGTTTGTAGGAATACATACGGCAATTGTAAATGTTGCCCATCCAATACAGCCTCATATACATACTGTATATGACCTAATGTCGTAGACAGCCTTTGATTTTTATCGATTTACTTTTTTCAAAACACCAAAGGTTTAAAATCCACCCATAAAGAGTTCTAAATAATTTGCCTAATCGCCTACAGCGAATCAGCTAGTGCGATAGCGTGGTGTTTTCAGTACTTGAAGACCTGTCCCAACAAGCACACCATTCAGACAATGCATACTCAGATTTGCTTATCACAAAAAGCACTTCATTTCCATAGAAACTAGTCAATTGTTTACAAGCCTACCGTCGTGTCCTTCCCAGTCCTTAATTCTTTGGGCTGTCTTGGTCCCTATTTTGATGTCTTCGTTCTTGAAATCCCATCTGTCGAACGGACACACACACACATCATCTACAAGGTTTACTACATTTGCAAGAAATACAACTATAACCTATTGTTTTTTTCATGTAAAGATATTGGATTTTGATCACGACGCGAGGAAACGCTCGCAAAACATAAGAAAACCCTGCATGGTGTGGAATATTGCTTACTCAACGAAACTCATGACTCCCACAACGTTTTGGCGCGCAGTTTGTGTCCCGAAATTGTGCGGCGCGCAACTAATCGGTTCTAAGTGCTGTTACTGCCAACTATTATGCGCAAAATGTGTTGCTGGACAGTTTCGGTGCTCCAATTAAGCAAAACAAAGCGTTAACAATAATTGGCTGGTAAAAGTTCTTACTTAGATAACAACTGCAACTGCTGTCTCCCGAGAGAGCTCCTGTTCAACCGTCTGCGCCCCTTTGTGCCCGTGGTCAGGCGCCACTGCAATACTTATCAAAATATTGCGTTTCTTCCGTACACAATCCATTTCATGTTGACGTAACATCCCTCTACGCGGCAGCCATTCCTTCGCTGAAATAAATGCATTTACTTGACCCCAGCGTCCTGAGGTAGATGATCTCACGTACGACGCCAACGGTAATCAGCAACTACTCCAGGCTGCCACTCTCGACAGAAAAAAAATGCTTTTGGTGGCAGAACCTTATTAAATTCTAGTTAAAACTGACTACAAACATACATTTATCATATCCTTGCTCCCACTGCTCCAGCACGTGTTACTCCTCGCACGTCATGCAACGACGATGACGTTGACGTTATTGCTGACGTCGACGTCAGCAATGTTGAAGGATTATCTTGCAGCGACAACCTAAACATATGACGGATGCGTTATGTTGCGGTCTTTCTTCCAATACTACAGGTGTACGCGTGTAGGCACCGTGGACACCGGCATCCCCAGTTCTCAGCTCAGATAAAAGGGGATTTATATGAAGGAACTCTAATGCGATTAGGTGTAAGATTGTCTATATGCAAGTGTAACCACCAAAAAACGTTCTGACATAATTCTATAATGGTTTAGAATAGAATGTAGATGCAAACCATCGACCACTTCGAGCTCCGTAACGAACATTCCACCGTCCGCATGCTCCATCTCTTGCAAGTCGCACCAGTAGATCATCATAACACTGCAACAAAATCTGTTCTTACAAGAAGCCGACTCTTTGTATAAAAATTAACTAGCTTACTGCTTCTTATTAACTGCCATCGTTTAACGCAATCTGATATGCGTTACGCACATGACTTGAGAAAAAAAGCTACGCGCAGTGTTGCTGATTCTACTCCTAAAGTAACGTCAAAATGTCATTATCACCATTATTCTGATCAATAATCAAAGAAAGTGTATGAAAAGCGAGCTTCAAAATACCCCTACTGACGCGCGGCAATTTTCATGCCGAAATGTGGCGAAGGGCTGATTTGTCCATTGGCGTCCAAGAAGGAACATTCTCTGTGAGTCTCTACCAGTTCTGAAATTGGTTTCAATCTGGAGATGGTCACTAGAAAAACTGAAAAAATGCTTACCATTTCACTGCAAAAATACTCCCCGTCCCCGTGACTCTAAAAGTGCTTAACTTAAAGGGAGAGGCCCACGAGAAAAAAGATTTCCTCAATTTACTTGCATAGAATGTCCGGAATTTTAGAAATATTACTGTAAAAACCACATTTCTTTGCCAGTAGAACTCACAGAGTTATTCCCGGGCAAATATTTCGGTCAGGTACCGTAGTCAGAATCAATTTTTCCGCTTTTAGGGCATTACAGTGCTGGAAACGCTTTGTTATAATGGTAGGAAGTAGGAATGTTCTTCATTCGTTTAACAATTATTATGTAGGGAAAGAATACTAATGGACGGATATAAACCGTAAAGACGTATTTTGACGTTACTGACTACGGTACCTGGCCGAACTGTTTGCAGGGGAATAACTCTGTGAGTTCTAGGTGCAAGAAATGCGGTTTTCACAGTAACATTTCTGAAATTCCTTACATTCTGTGCAAATAAATTGAGGAAAGCTTTTTTCTCGTGGGCCTCTCCATTTAAGAGTACAAGAGTACGCTGCTTGCACACAAAACAGTACTGCAGCATACGCGGCTAAACAGCTGCGCCCCACATTCCCACTGCATTCACAAAGACTAAATTGCATGCAACTTGAATGATATTTTGAAACCTACTATACTTTGGGACGAGAGGAAGCTCACGTGCAATTGTTGTTCCTCCCACTTCATGCAACGATGTTGCCGTTGACGGTAACGTTGCTACGACGTCAGCGAAGTTGACGGTTCTCTTGCCGCAACAACCTAAGAAAAAGTCTAGCTACGTGATATGACGGTCTTTCTTTCAGTACTACACATTTACACAGGTGTTTACAGATCTCCACTTTTCGGTTCATATACAATAGTGATTCGTATTAAAGCGCTGGAAAACGATGAATGAATTTATGCAATGTACTGGAACTGCTAGTGACCCTAGCCAATATGATGACCTTATGCCTAATACTAGAGTTTAGAACCATAATGTAGATGTAAACCAATAAGGGCAACCTCTAACTATATAAGGAACATTCTCCTCGAATCGGGGGGTCCTCCAGTTTCCCCTCTTGTAAGTTGATCACTTGATCAAGTATTCAGTAGTTGCCCAGTAATTTTTCATCATGTTACTGAAACATAACATTTATCCTCTTAATGATGAAACTTACTCATCTAAAAAGTATACACACACCTATTCTTGCTGCATTGTTTACTGTTTCGCACCGTTTCTACTTCTTATTAGAAACAACTCACGCAGTAACGCAATCTTTATGTGCTACGCATTGTCATGTGCGCAAGCAAACTATGCGCAGTGATTCTGATTAGAATTACTAAGGTAAAGTCAAAACGGCATTGACACAATTACTTTCATTGACACAATCACAGTCAAGACTCATGAAGGCCAGAACTACTTTTTCTCTGCTTTGAACTACGCCTTAAAATCCCCTACGCTCCTAAACTGGCGTGTCGTGCTCTTCATGCGGATAAATGGCGGAGCGTTGATTTGTCCAGAGAATCAGCAGTACATCAGTGTGCATCAATTTGAAGATGGTTTCTGAAGGAAACCTGAAACAGATGCATAACATATCATTGCAAAAAATACCGTACCGTGTTCTAAAAACGAATTAAAGAACATTTTTGCGAGCACACCGTTTAGAGTCAGAGCATTAAAGCGAAATATAGGCTGGTTTTCGAAACACATCGAGTACACCGGCATCATAGCTTATGCAAACAAACATAAATTAGAATACAAAATCGAGCTAAAATCGAGCAAATTAGCACAAATTAGCGCTTTAAAAATTTAAAATCCCTCTCTCAGACATCCATTACGTCACCCCGGTCGTCTATGAATTTAAAATATAATTTATTCGAATTTCTGTCAAATGCGCTTCCCTTTTTGTGTGTAAACTATTAAAATTAGCACCTCAAAAATCTGTAAACCGCAATCTCTAAAGGGAGTCCATTTTCTCGCTATCCTGTGGAAGTACAACGTGCGCCGCTCATGTCACTGCAACAAAACATTCCTTTTTTATAAGAAGCTCAGTAATTAAGTGAAAGCGCGATTTCTTATGTTATGGTTGCGCACACACCATAACTGCATCATACGCACATTTTCATCTACGCACATTTTTTCTTGAACATATAATTTTCTCTCATGAACCGCGCCGCCGCGCACCTTATTCAAAACACACGCCATATACTTTCCAACATGATTTGGCCTTCTCAACAAAGTGACACAATTAGTTATTTTGACCAAATTATCAACAAAAATGTATCCAAACCAGCATTATTATCCTTTATGATGGGTGTAGCGACTGCCCTCAATTGCATGAGACTTGTCTGAAAAACTAAAGTCAAGCATGTTGCTGCTCAATTGGGAAAACATACTGCGAATTGTAAGTCGGTATACTTTTCTGTAACTCAAATCAATAACTATCATCCCCATTGAATATATTTATCACTACTATATTCAAAGTCCTACTGAAGGACAAGTGTGCTAAAGGGTACTGTATGATGAACAATGAAGAATTGAAGAAGTGTTTCTCCGTAACAGTCCATAACTACATAGAGTCCGACACACGCATCACGAACATGCGAGTTCTCATATTCGCATGAGGTTACGTTAAATTGTCGTGATATATCAGTGATAATCAAGCAGAATGTTTAATCTTAATAGTCAAATACTACTTACTATTCGGAATGACAATTTAAGGGCGTGAAAGCCTAATCTTTGTACAAGAGTCCCGTCTCGATCCTCGATGGCTTCGGATTCAGAGTGTGCAGTGCTCAATTACTTGTTTTAACTTCTTTGCTCTAAGGTTTGCTAATAATCGCGGACTAGTCACACTTTCGAAGGAAACCCATGGTAAATTTGTTTTTTTCCATTTCAGCTGCTAGAAGACTCGTCATTACGGGTTCAGAGATACGAACAACAATTTGGAGGCTAACAAGCGAGGACACTTAGAGAAACCAATTTACTGATATTGACGTGTACATTCACCTTCACAGGGAAGTCCTGCTACTTTAACTCTCCATCCTAATTAAGATCAACACGATAACAAAGGTTTGCTATAACATACCATGGAACAAGTGTGGAATCCCTTTCTGTCGTGCCAATTTAAATGTTCCTTGGCCCTTTTTACTTCTTGACGTCGTGCACATCTCCAACCATACATCCTGCTTACGGTATCTGAGAATATAAATAATTAGCATAATTTAAATCAAACTCAAAACGACATGCGAGAGTGCATGCATGTGAAGCACGAGATCTGAAAATGTGTAGATTGCCTGAAAACTTTCATTAGTTCATTCAAAAGCCCTCTCTTCAATTTACATAAAAGCCCTCTCTTTCACCACTTTACACAGATAAAGAAAACGGAAATAAAATAACAACGATGACCAAAAAAGCTGAAATATTGATTAGTATAATGAGCATATCCCCCTAGGGAGATTGACCTGAAAATCAAGATTACCACCTAAAAGACACCCAACCATCAGGTGGGCAAGCGAGATAAGCCCTGGCCCGCAGGGGTGCCAGTGACAACCCAACCCCTTTGAGGGAAGGCACCACAACGGTGGACGCCACCAGAAACAAGAACGCAAACTACTAGGCTTACAGACAAAATGTGTGCAGGAGTCACCCGGTTATCGGTCCACCAAACGGTCACCGAGAGGCCGTTGTCAGGTCACGAAATCAATTATAAAAAAGCCAATCAATGAATAACGAGGCAACAAACTCAAAAGGGAGGAAACCCCCAGTCTTATATCCAGAGTCCAAGACTCCCTACAGTAGATGCAAGTAATTGGGAAATAGAACATAGAAATCAACAAAATAGAAGGGAAAATAACAGGGTAATAAACTGAATATTCTCTACAGAGAGATTCGAACACAACTCGCCACAGTGTCCGTCTCTCTCTCTCTCTCTCTCTCTCTTCGCATCCTCCTCCGAGGATGCCACCCCCTTCCGGAGGATTCTCTCTCTCTCCTCTCTCTTCTCTCTCTCTTCTCTTTCTCTCCTCTCTCTCTCCTCTCTCTCTCTCTCTCTCTCTCTCTCTATTGGATCACTGCGAGTTGTGCAAGATATAAATAAACGAGTAGTAAGGCCTAATAAAAACTAAGTTATAAAAGGTCAGTGATATTTACAGTAATATTTACAAGTATGTACAACCCTACCTATATACAACGAGATGTAGGGGTTAGTAGTTGCCCTCCCACCCACGTACCTTATGATAACGAGTAAAAACTAAATACAATATATACAATCTATGTACAAATATAACGAGTAATGGGGTAAGTCAGTACTAGTAAGTCAATACGAGTTGAGAATATGAAATATTTACACCCTACCTATATGAGTAGGGGTTAGTTGTTTAACGAGTTGCCCTCCCACCCACGTACCTTATAATAACGAGTAAAAACTATATACAATATATACAATCTATGTACAAATATAACGAGTAATAGGGTAAGTCAGTACTAGTAAGTCAATACGAGTTGAGAATATGAAATATTTACACCCTACCTATATGAGTAGGGGTTAGTTGTTTAACGAGTTGCCCTCCCACCCACGTACCTTATAATAACGAGTAAAAACTATATACAATATATACAATCTATGTACAAATATAACGAGTAATAGGGTAAGTCAGTACTAGTAAGTCAATACGAGTTGAGAATATGAAATATTTACACCCTACCTATATGAGTAGGGGTTAGTTGTTTAACGAGTTGCCCTCCCACCCACGTACCTTATTAAGAAACGAGTAAAGTATTTACAATATATACAATCTATGTACAGGGGTATCTATGTACAACGAGTCAGTGGTAAGTTAATTACGAGTTATTGCATATGTACAAGGGGATAGTTAAACGAGTAAGCTATAAACTAGTAAAGGTGAGTAAACAGTCAGTTGTCTAGTGCATGCGAATATGTACAGGCCTAGGCTCTCTCTCACTATAAATTTTTATTTCTTCGCATCGTCCTCCGACAATGCCAACCCCTTCCGGAGCATACTAAATATTTAAAAGAAAATATTCGCACCCACTAGAATTCTACAGCTTTCTTCGCCTTCACAGTCTGTTTGATTTTTTTTTCAAATAAAAGAGCCCACTGCACTGGCTGGCTTCAAATTTGTCGTAGGGCCGAGAAGCTTCAACTGTGCGACGAACTTTCAGTAGCACTGCCATCCGCTGTCTGAAAAACACAGGTGTTTAGCACCACGAAAAGTACACATTAATGGTATAAACAAAAAAGAAAATCATATAGCACAAGCAACAGATGTATTCACAGCAAAAGAACTAACACGGCAATGACGAGTTTCGGCTGCGCGAGGTCGGGGTCGTACTTCTTGTCGCCGTTCGTCTCCAAAGCTCCAAAACTGGAGCAGGACGCTGGAAAGAAATATCATACAAAAGCAATTCCAATAGTACAATAAAATCTGACCAGTAAAACGAAAAAGCGGAACATGAAGCCGCATAAATGCCGCTCAGAAGAAGATGACGTGCCACAGAGAGGCGACGCACCCCTTGAGCCACCGTTAGCGCTCATAAAGCGAGCCGGAGGCGAAATTAACGCTGACTCGTGGCTCCTTTGGCGCTCACGAACCACTCTGGCGCACTCGTGGCGTACCTGTGGCACACTTGTGTACATCTCGTGGGACAACTCCTTTGACGCATATGTGGCGCACCTCGGACACACACGCAACGCACTTCTGTCACACGGCGGCGCACATGCCGCACACTTGTTGCGCACATGTGGCACATTGACAAATGCACCAACAAGACCCGCTTTAAAAACTGCACCGCAACTGCGCTTGCTTCGCAAACATGGGGTCCACAGCGCCCCTTTTTTAGCGGAACGTCACGAATGCTCAAAAGACGTATCCTAATTGCAAGTTAAGAACTTCTAAGAAACCAACCTCAAAAGCGCGGAGACCAGCAGTCTCCGCAGTCTCCGGTAACATCACCAGACCAGCAAGCGTCCTCGGGTTACGGCGCATCCGTGTTGAGTTCACTAAAGTTCATAAATATAGATTTCCCAATAGCTTCTGAATAACTAAATTATAAAACGTGACCCGGAAGAAGATCTTACCACAATGTCGATTCCAAGCTTATCACCGGTTGGATGTCCCGGTGGTCTCTTTTTGGACCCATGGCCATCACTCTTCAATTTCCTCCCCAAAATGGAGATAGCAAATCCCTAAAATTTGTTTTAGTTCATCGATGAAAACGTAGAAATTTCACAGAAACAGGAGAAAATGAAACCATCAAAAGATAATATTTAAATATCTAAATTATATTTTATAAAAAAAATAAACCTTCAGAGTGTTGATCGACAAAGTCTGATTTTCCTTGTGTTGTATCACAGTTGATTCGCTCGTTTCAGGACTGGGAGGTCGTAGCCGGGCTTGATATTTGGTCAAAATCTAAAAAAAAAAACATCTTAAACCATAGAAACATCCCCAATACTATACCTGCCAAGTGACTAAATTTATACAGTATTCACTAACTAGAACGGGTGCAAAAGACGAACCTACGAATAATCGACCAGCAAAGTTTGCGATCTCGTGTGAAAGATCCCGGTCTCTGGGTGGTCCAAACAGGGTGTGTCAGGCGGTGCTTTGCACCTGGTTGACATCTACAAGAGCTAATTATATATTTCTGGAAAGAAAACTGAGCGTTGCAGAATAAAGAATATTTGAAAAAAGCTAAATTAACCCATTTTGGACCAGTTGATGAATTAAGCACAAGTGGGCTGCAAATGCAGATGGCATGTTTATTCATATATCTCACCAAACACAAGGTATGATAGTGGCGCACGTGTGGCGCACATGTGGCGCACCTGGTTTTACATAGAAAAAGGAAAATGATGATAGTAAAATACTGCAAAAACTTTTCTTGATGCTTAAGCAAAAAAAAGAGAGGCGAATTGATTACCTTTCATAAAACATGCCAATGGAGGTAGGACCACGAGCGGAACCAGTCCTTTACCATTCTTGTGCGGTCCGGAAGCCAAGTGCGGTTTGGCGATGGGTCAATTACCAGCCATCAAGATGTGCTAAAAATAGCGATATAAAATTCAATAATGTACGTTACTATGTGAAAAAAAGGTCAAAATTGTAAAAAAAAGGAGGTCTAAAACACACAAATAAAGTAACAAAACCGCCCTAGTCAATAGTTTACCTTTCAACGGTCACGCAGACGGACGGTGGACTTTAGAAAAAGACGTTAGTCCTTCAGCGGCCAAATATGCGTAAATTTTCATCTTCTTAAATCCATCGCAAGCTTCTTAGCGGAACCCATACCATAGGTGAGGAGGGGAGGTATAGTTGCAAATGGCGGTCGCACTCGCAGTTCGTAGCAGAATCTAAAATATCAAATTGCTACTTTTGAACAAAAGTCGTTTCTAATGCACAATGCACACCTTAATAATCAAGTACACGATTCTCCAATCATGTACCTCAACAACCGCATCGTAGAGCAGAGGACTCGAGTTGAAAATAGTCCTGTGGCTTCAAGAATACTTCTGGAATTATTCGTCCATCCTCTCAATTGCAGTGTAAAATTCTTCCAAGCGCGGAGAGTTGTCACCTAAAATAACACAGTTATCTTCTAAAATAAGAAAATTGGTTTCTAAACAGTGAAAAAACGCCGCATACAATTAACGCTTTTTGCCCAACCAAAACATAATTCACAAATACTTTACCTTTCATAAACCACACATGTAATAGTCCTTTACAAGGGCATAGGGCTTGCAGGCAGCTTCGTCCCAAATCTATCTCAAACTCCTCTCCAGGTGACTGAACGTGTCCATCATCCGGAACGTAAGACCGTGGAAGCCTTGGTTACAAGATCACTTTCAAGGCGCGCATTGACCTAAAAAACTTGCTGTTATAGTTTGGAGAGAATGTTGGAAAACTGGCAGTCTGAACACGACAAAGATCATTCGTAGAATACATTCATTTTTGATCAAACTCAAACATATTCAGAGGGCAGGTTAATCTAAAACAGCGAATGTTGTTACATCGCGGAAGTTATGGTTATGGGATATAGCCGCAAAGAAAGAAGAAAGGTCCGCGCCGTAAAACGGGTGCGTGGACGGGAATGCACCGAAGGTGCCTGTTAGCGCACTTGTTGCGCACTTATGGCATACATGTGGCGAATATGGCGCATGGTTGGCGCATAAACAAAAAGTCCGCCGCAGTCGTGCTAACATTACACACGTTTTGACGCATGGAGAGCCGTTTTTTACGGAAAACCTGCTAGTTCTGCGTATAAACATGAGGTGGGCCTTTTAAGCGCGTATCCTGCGCGCCGGGCGCGGGCACCATACGTAGCGTGCGACTATTGAAGGCAGACCTGCGGCGCTCCTGTGGCGCAGAACCGGCGCCCCCCCCCCAAAGTGCGCCGCAGAACGCGAGCAAAGAAAATCAACATTTGCAATGCCCACCCAAAAAGGATTTCACTAGAAACCGTTTTCTATCAAAGGCATACCGAAACTTGAGCACAGCGGGCACTGGATGCATCGTATTCATCCATTTAGCCAAAGAATCCATTTATCTTCTGCCATTCCACGTTCGCCTCTATTCGGATTAATTGTTACCCTAAAAGAAAATTCTATGTGAAGCTATACGAACACGAAATACAAAAAAAAATGTGAAATTTGTTAAAAATGTGAAATCGTTAAATAAACAAATCATGAATAGCTTGAAAAATTGCTGCGTCATTTCGAAAAGAAGGACGGTTATTACCGTAATCAATTCGGCAGTCTGCACAGGGATTAATCTGTTTTCTCCGGCCAATAGTTGCGTCAACATATTTGGAATGTTCCGCAGTATGAATGTCGACCAACTAAACATGAGATAAATACAGAAAGGTTGTACCAACTGAAAGAGAGATTAAAAAAATCAGTGAGATTATAACGAGAAATTAAATTTTTAATAACTATCATACATGTTATTAAACTTTACTGCTTACATGAAAAATAAGTTTTTGGAGTTCAAAGAACGTTCATCTACTAGAAACGTCATATGTTGCGCCCGAGACATACGGCGCGAAAGGAAATCAGACTATTTTAAAGTTCGATTTGGGTGTTCAAAGAACATCCACCCAAAATACGCCGCAAAAGACAGGCACTTGTTTATAGCGCGCAAAATCAAAACGGATTTGGTGCGAGAGCAGCGAACGTTCGTCTAGATAAATTCGCCAAAGGCTATTAGTACCCTATTTTGGTTGAATTTTTCGATGGTCCGAGCAATTCGTTTTACAAAGGTGGATGTTGATGATAGAGTTCTAGCATGTATGTATGCGTAATAAATTATTATATTATTAGTATTATGTTGATGTGTGATTGTTTGATTAATTACCGTTAGTTAGACGTCTATGTACATGTTTGAGCAAGACGAAGAAAACAAACCAGCTAGCTCAAATTCGCAAACGCATAACGTAGGAATTGGCCAAAAAAATTAATCTCAGTTCTAAATATAGCAACTCTTACCGTATCCAATTGCTCCAAATTGCTGAAGGAGATCCACCAGAATTGAACTGAAGTCAATATCCTCCACTGATGTTTGACAGCAAACTAAACATAAATCAAATATAACACATTCTCTTGTTTTGGTTAGTTAATAAGGATTTATAAAAATAGCAATAAGTCAAAATTACGAAACGCATTATCTTTACATAACATGTGTCTATAAAAGTCGTGAAAATCTCACCTTTAGCAATAATTCAAATCATTATCCATCGATCCGTTACAATATCGAGAAACTGCAGCCGAATCAGCATGTTTTCGGAACTTCTGCAAATGCATTCAGCATTTAACGATTATATTATATCAAACCAGGTTCTTCAGAAATTTTTCTCTAAAAGTAGTGACAATATCAGATCAGATCAGGGTGAGTAGCACTGGCTTCAATTCCAAATAATATATTAATGTATAAAATTACATACCTTCAACAAAATTCCGCACTTCCCTCTTTTCTTTTCCTGCGATTCCTTCAAACCACTGTCAATTGAGCCGCACCACAAAAAAAGGCTCCAGATGATTGGTAATCACACCTAAATAAATAATTAATGAAATAATGAAGCAAGATATCAAAAAGTCAATAAGAAACAATGAAGCATAGGAGAAAACTAATTATTATGGAAAACGAATTGAGTAGAGAATACATAGAAAGAAAAGAGGGAGAAATTAAGGAATTTTTTTGGAAATGAAACTCTTCCGTGGCCTGCAAATTAGCATACCAGACGCCAAATTTTGCATATTCCGAAGTGGTAATTAAATTAGCATAAGGGGACAAACCAGATGGTTAGATATTGATTCAGAAACTATAGGTTAAAGCAATTAGGTTAAAGCAATTACCGCAACATGAAATCTTGGTGAGATATTGGAATTGACGAAAAGTGGACGTGTAGGACCACTTTGAAAAATCGGATATGTTCCGATTTTTCTCGGACAGTTTTCTCAGCTCGAAGTAGAGAAGAAGGACTAAAATGAGTAATTAGAAGCTGCCTGTGCTTCAGCACTCACAGCGCACTCGCATGTAGAATTGCACACCACATGCACAAACTGTGCGCACTCCTGGCACGCCAAATCGCCAGTGGTTCGCAAAAAGCGTCTAATTAGGGTTGACTGCATAATAAATGTGTATTTTATATTTTAATAATTCAGTATAAAGTTGCAATAACTCCGTGAAATAGGCTTTACTCGTTTGGCCATTTTTAAAGCGAAATACCAACCAGTTTTTGAAATGCATCGTCGACAACTGAATTCATACGTATTTATGATAATTGACTCGAATTTATCTCGATTTTTATTCTAATCATTCGTATAAGCTGTATAATAATGCTGGCGTACTCGATGTGTTTCAAAAACTGATCGGTATTTCGCTTTATTGTTGAATTGAGATACGAAACATTGTAGTAATACTGAATACATTGTAGTAATACTGAAATGAAAGTCGAATGCACTTGGGAAACTATGTAGTCGCCGGGCAGAAACACTTCCGACACAGCAGTATGACGGACACCCTGTAGGTTAAGCCGCGGATGCACCAAAATTTTGACAATGTGCGATAGGATCGCCACTAGAGCGCCGCAAGTGCGCCTTAGGTGGGCCAAATGGAAGTGTATTCTTAGCGCTCATTCGATCATCTTATTGCAGTACTGTACATACTTCACAAAGGATTATCTTGGAAAACGCACCATTTTCCTTTGACCGCAATGAAATTCTTGAGCCGTTACAAGCGCTCTACCCAGCATCAGACGTCTATACAAGGGAGTGTGAAACCGCAGCTCAAACAGTCGTCTTCCTATCCTCATCTAAATTGAGCAAACATTATGATTCACTCCCCGCGCTTCTTTGCAAAATTAATTATTCGTACTACTAATATTTGTGAAACTAAATTGTAGACACATTACGTACCTCATTGGACAGCAGGGAGTCTCTGTGGCATTTTCGAACCATGATAT
The DNA here is from genome assembly GCA_036852015.1 of Pelodera strongyloides. Classification (NCBI taxonomy): domain Eukaryota; kingdom Metazoa; phylum Nematoda; class Chromadorea; order Rhabditida; family Rhabditidae; genus Pelodera; species Pelodera strongyloides. The sequence goes on along the minus strand of JAANDG010000422.1, from coordinate 6,850 downwards.
CATCAGTTCTGGATCAATTCATCGGTGCAGAGGATATGTCCATTTCTCACATTGGACTAATGCAATTCAACTAAAATAAAATAAAAATGGATTATTAACGACTTATTAGATCGTATCTAATCTCAAAGAACGTTCATAAACCGTGAGTGTTAATTCGCAAGGTACGCCGCAAAAAAGTACACTACCTATGGCTCTCCATGCCTGCATGTGGCTTTTTTCCGACCTTTCGTCAAACAGCCCGAGTTATTTTTTTTTTTTTCGGAAAGCATTGTACTTTTGTTTGATTAGTCATTTAATACATGACTATTTTACATGTTTTCTCGCAAATGAAGGGCCAGAGATACTCTATCTGAATACCAGGTAATCACAAAGGTGCTTTTATTTGCAAACATTAATTAACTGGATCTTACCTAAACCATTTCCTGCTACTCGCAAACTTCTGAAGGATCAGGTACAAATCCAGGGAGCCAACACTGTCACAGCAATCATGCAAGAGCAGGTCAACTGAACATAAGTGAAAATATTACGAGAAATCAACTCTTTTACGCCTTTTTGAATATAAATATGTACCTCTTATGAGCAAACATTCGGATAATAATTTGTATTCAAAGAACGGTCATCACCAGTTCAAAGGGCGCTCGTTGCCTACGACGCAGGGCCATAGTACAAGATATATAACACCCCAAAAACCGAGCGATTCTTTTTGGGAAAGATAAAGAAATCAAAACGTGTGTTTATTTGAATAATTATTGATTTACGTAATTAGACATGTCTATGAAGTACATGTTTGACACAAGACCTAGAAAAGAACAAAAGCTCTCGTTTCACTAGCTGGACTGAATTCATAAAATACATAATTACTTACATTAACATGACGCTGTCCACTCGATCCGTGAAAGTTATTCGGTCAATCGTTCACAGAAAATAATCAGCATTCGGAAATTTCTCCGTGACTAGATCTAAATTTTGGACTTTTTTGTTGAATAAAATATTTTATAGGTATATACAACCTAACTATTGGGCAATACCGCTGGTCACAATTAACCTCAATATGGTTTTTTAACGAATTAGCAACGAGAACGTGTGTGGTAATATCTGGTTAGAGTACAAGATGATAATTACTTCCAAAGAATGCATTAATGTATAAAATTACGTACCTCATCAAAGAAAATTTACATTTCGTCTGGTTTCCGCCAGAATTCGATAGTAAACTCAGAGCATCACCACATTCAGACGCTTCACATAAAAAAAATCTCCGTTCGAATCATACCTAAAGAAAACAGTGATTAGTTATGAAATCAGCAAATGATAAAACATACTGAAACAGGAGAAAATTAATCATAATCATAGCTACTTTTAAACAGTATTGTTGAAAAACGAAGAGAGAAAGACTAAGTATAGAAAGAAAAGAGCAGAAAAATTTAAAACATAAAAAGCCTATTTTCAGTATAAAATATGATTATTAAAACAAATAAACTGATACTTTTAGTCAAAAGGGAAATTCTCAAAATGAAACACGGATTTCGCCTCGGGCAAATTAGCATACCAAACGCGCGCGCCAAACTTTGCATATTCCAAAGTGGAAATTAAATTAGCATATGCCAACAAGACAACTGTTTCGATTTTGATCCAGAAACTAATTGTATGTCAAGAAAACAACATTATTACCTCATTCATGAGGAATGTAATACAGAAATCCCTCTCGAAGTACGATGATCAGCTTGAAAACAACGCAACAATTCTTCTCTTGAATTTTGTCTCGGATTCGTTTTTCGGCCGCTAGAAATAGATAAAGTTAACATTATACAAGATGCGATGACTGTTAGAAGCAGCCAAATCAATAGCGTAAAGCACAGCGACAAAACGCGCGACGCCGCAACGTTACGGGGGAAGAAAGTTGCGGGATAGATATAGGAATGTTCGAGAGGCGCAATTCAATCTGTAACTCATGGGACACCGTATTTTGGCAATATCTTGTCTCTTATTCTTCGAAAATGAGAGACATATGCCATTTTTTCGCAGCGCACACGTTTGCACGCCATTTGTGCGCGCTACAGCAGAGGGTTTCGGCTGATGCGCTCTAAGAGTAATAACTTTTGGTTTATGACAAATGCATACCCAAGATTGGAAGTATTATTTTCCGCAAAAACAAACCTTAGAAAGATTCGCGTATCTCGTAGAAATGTATTCCTTGTAACTCGTCTCAAGGGTTTCGGGCCACAGCACGGAAGTATCAGACTTGTACAGTCGTCGCCCTAGAAGTGAAGAATTATAAATGAAATTGTCTCATTATGAGGCTACTGTATTTAGATCATGGAGGGAGCGTCGTTTACCAAGCAATATTTTACTTTCACGCTAAATATACAGTAACTCACATCCAAGGTACTCTTCTGTTGTGTAGCAAATATAGTATTCTTGAACTGACACAATCGGTTCAAAAGCAAAACTTCCGTGATGCACAAGCGAATTAGAGCATATAGACCTGTCAAAAGCATGAAAATGTTGCAATGATGCACTCAACTTTGTTCTTACTAGTTTAATACAAATTCACATATTTGAGCGTTCGAACTTTGCAAACCATCTGATATGAATATTAAACTCACTTTACTCGTCGCATGGACTTCTGTATTTCCAGAACACAAACAATTCGGAATCCGTAACGCAACTTCGTCGCAAGGCAAACATAGAGCTGCGTTCTTCAATACAGAGAAGCATGATCGATACACTTCGCTCGGAAGTTGTATTCTTGCTACTCATCTGCAAGAGAAATGACAAAGTTATAATTTAGACCGGTCAGGTTTTCCTCTACTAACAGTAAGTGCTTGCTCCCAAACATAAATGGGTTATGAAGACAAACAGCGTAGGTACTGTCTTTTATCAAAAATATAAATTTTATTTACATTGTACTTTGTATACACTTTGGCATTGCATGTAGTGAAGACTTCTGGTTGCATCTTTTTAATTGCTTGCTACCAAAGTACAGTATTCATAAAACTTACTTTACATATACAATGGTCCTTTTATTACGGTAACTAGGGCCAAAATAAGCAAGTTCGTCACGATCAAGACCTCACGACGAAACACATACATAGCACCTAGAAAAATGGAGAAAATGTGTATAGTACATAAGGAAACTGAATGACTATACCTCTATCTTATCAGCTGTCTAGATATTGATCCAGAAACTAATTGTATGTCAAGAAAACAACATTATTACCTCCTTCATGAAGAATGTAAGACATACATCCTCCTCGAATCCATTCTTGAATTTTGGATCGGATTCGGTTTGTGTTTGCAGCCGCTAAAAATAGATAAAGTTAACATTACACAAGGTGCGATGAGCAGCCAAATCAATAGCGTAAACCACAACGCGAAAACGCGCGACCCCGCGACGTTAACGGAGGAAGAAAGTTGGGGGATAGATATAGGAATGTGCGAGAGGTGCAATTCAATCTGTAACTCATGGGGCACCGTATTTTGGCAATATCTTGTCTCTTATTCTTCGAAAATGAGCCAGTGTGCCATATTTCCGCCGCGCACACAACACTTGACACATATGTGACAATCTAACAATAAGTTAGTTTCAAAGAATGGAAGTAATATATTGTCCGCGAAAACAAACCATTGAAACCATCAAAATGATTCATTGTAAAGTCAAATATCGTGGCATCTTCTTCTGAACAGCAAGGCGAGGAAGCATCAGATTTGTTAGTGGTTCAAGCGCCGCTCTATAAATATAAATTTAGACTTCAAGTGGTTTGTACGTATTTGGTACAAGTACTTGCATTCCAGCATTCCTATGCATTTATGCAACTTGGGGTCTAATTGGGGTCTAGTTTTTATTCTAATTTTTGTTAATTTACATATGCTGCACACGAAAGCAGGTGTACGCAATGCGTTTCAAAAACAGGACAGTATTTCGCTTTAAAAACTTTAGGTTATTACATATTATATATACACAACTCACATTCAGAGTAACCTCGTGACCTCTTAATTGTTCCCAAAATCATGTGCTTGAACAATCCGCTCAACTTTATAAAAAAAGCAAAACTTGACGAGAAGGGATCATGCAGACCTGCAAAAGAAAAGTTGCAAACAAAACACGCGGCAACTCAAAATCATTCGATTATAATTTTAACTCAAAAAGCTGATTGAGCTTTGGAAATTTTGCAAAACATCTGATATGATTACTGATCTCACCTAGCTCACTTCCCAGAACATAAAGCAGCAAAAGCGTTGGCACTCGGAAGTATTGGTAACACAAATTCGCGGCGAAATCGCTTCAAGATGCCACGCCATAGATCGTTCTATCGTTAGAAGCATGATCAAAGTTCACGTGTATTGTTCGAAAGCTGAACGTGAGAAAACAATGTTATAATTTAACCTGCATTTACCAGCAATAAGTGTAGCTACAAACATAACTAGGCCAAAGCAGCTGCTAAATAATTGCCTTTTACCCAAAATTATAAATTGTAGTTAACGGTCCCCTTCTTACGGTAACGAAGGATAAAAGAAGCGTCTATATTGTAGTGATTCTTGATTAGGTATTATTAGAGATACATACCGTAAAACTTACTTTATATATAAAATGGTCCTGTTCTTACGGTAACGAAGGATAAAAGAATCGTCTATATTGTAGTGATTTTTGACTAGGTACTTTTAGAGATAAATATCGTAAAATTTACATTACATATGAAATGGTCCTTTTCTTACGGTAACTAAGGCCAAAACAAGCATAAATTTAATCATGACGAAAGTCTTCATGATTAGAGAGTAGAGGTGCAACTGCAAGGATGAAGAAAATGAATACAGTAAACACGCATAGTAGTATGTAAATACAACATTGTCATAAGTTTAGACTATCTAGCGGTATTCAAAAAAACGTACCATTGTAGAAAAATACGAGCCCGTTGTTACGGATTTCTTGCCAAAAGTAGTCTCCGTCCAACAAGAGTCAGAGACAGTATCTAGAATAGAGGAATCATTAATTAAGCAAAAGTGAAAGTTGCTAACTAAAAGTAATCAATATTGGCTTATTTTGCTAGTTGCTATACTCATAAAAACCTGCCTTATACAAAAGGAATCCCTGTATTACGGACCAAAGGGATAAAAACGGCACAAGCATCGACACACCATATATACATAGCATCGATAGACAATAGAAATGCCTAAAAGAGGGGAATGTGAATTAAAAAGTAAAGTTTATGAATATCAGACAGTTTTTGTTGTCTATTAATGGGAATTAACATTAATACAAAAAACCATACCAATCACAAAAACATTTTTACAAAGGATCCCTCTTTTACGGACACACAGGGATAAAAACGGCACAATCATCGACACACCAATAGCATCGATAGACAATAGAAGTGCCTAAAAGAGGGGAATGTGAATTAAAAAGTAAAGTTTATGAATATCAGACAGTTTTTGTTGTCTATTAATGGGAATTAACATTAATACAAAAAACCATACCAATCACAAAAACATTTTTACAAAGGATCCCTCTTTTACGGACACACAGGGATAAAAACGGCACAATCATCGACACACCATATACATAGCATCGATAGACAATAGAAGTGCCTAAAAGAGGGGAATGTGAATTAAAAAGTAAAGGTTATGAATATCAGACAGTTTTTGTTGTCTATTAATGGGAATTAACATTAATACAAAAAACCATACCAATCATAAAAACATTTTTACAAATGATCCCTCTTTTACGGACACACAGGGATAAAACAAGCCACAAACATCGCCCCATCATAAAATATCGCGTGGAGAAATTACCTAAAATATTAGAATATATATATGAAAGGTTATTGAAAGTGTGTAAACTAAAAGCTAGTAATCTATAAAGCAATTATCTAAATCTAAAATACCCATCATAACACTACTTACACTTTGCTATCCATAAAAAACATAGCATCGGTTCTCGGGCCAAACATAGCCTCCGTCGATAAAGAATCAGAGGCGGTATCTAGAATAGAGGAAACATTGATTAAGCAAAAGTGAAAGTTGCTAACTAAAGTAATCAATATTAGTTTGTCTTCTTCGTTGTTATAATCACAAAAACCTGCCTTATACAAAAGGAATCCCTGTATTACGGACAAAAGGGATAAAAACGGCACACGCATCGACACACCATATACATCGATAGACAATAGAAGTGCCTAAAAGAGGGGAATGTGAATTAAAAAGTAAAGGTTATGAATATGAGACAGTTTTTGCTGTCTATTAATGGGAATTAACATTAATACAAAAAACCATACCAATCATAGAAACATTGTTACAAAGGATCCCTCTTTTCCGGACACACAGGGATAAAATACGCCGCAAAAATCGACACACCAAATATATAGCATCGATAGACAATAGAAATGCCTAAAAGAGGGGAATGTGAAGCAAAAAGTATAAGTTTGTAATTAAAGTTATGAATATCAGTCAGTTTTTGTTGTTTATCAATGGGATTAGGATCAGCATCAATAAAAGAAAACCATACCTATTACAAAAACATTGTTACAAAGGATCCCTCTTTTACGGAAACACAGGGATAAAACAAGCCACAAAAATCGCCCCATATCGCGTGGAGAAATATTACCTAGAATATGGGAATATATGTTTGAAAGGTTATTGAAAGTGCGCAAACAAAAAGCTAGTAATATATAAAGAAATGATCTAAATCTAAAATACCCATAAACTAACTTACACTTAGATATCCATAAAAAAGAAGCGATCCAAAACAGTATAGAAACGACAACATCAGACTAGGATAACGGCTGAGATACTTGTATTATTGAAAACAAAGCAAACTATTTGTTAGTGACGGAGCGTAATGCAAAAGCTCAATTTA